>JAQIWE010004196.1:0-11016 GCA_034698565.1 Campodea plusiochaeta | reverse complement strand
ATTAGAAAAAAGAAGCCAGATTTTTACGAAATATTAATAAAAAGGGTCTAAAATAAGGAGTATTCACCATAAATTTTTAAAATTTTCTACGCTCGCACCAACCATGGTGGCGCTTCGCGGACGGCCTCCGATGGTATCAGCTTTATAGGTACTTTTGCCCCTCCATTAGGAATGGTGTAGTTCCGCCTATGTAATGATTCCATTAGTGAGTTATGGAATTGTGATTTTAGAGATTTGCCACATTTTAGGCTTAGTTGAAGGTTCATTTCACTGTTTTTAGCTTCAACCACACGTGCAAATGAACAAATGTTTATACTAAATTTCGATAAACGTGAAAACAAAAGATTAATAAATTAGAGTAGTTTTGTTCACTTATTGTGTTTCAGAAACAATAAAGTGAGATTTTCCCCGCAATTACCAACAAACCTATACTGATTTCTTTTCTAATTTATTATATTTACTTTCTGTAGAAATATAGACAACGAAGCAATTAATCTAAATATGCATTAACAATCACTGTCCATATGTAAACCTGCTAATAGATATATAATTATTCCAGTGAAAACACATGGCAGTGGAAAAGTATTGGAAAACCCCATTATTAGCCTGAATAATAAATTCGCAACAAATTTATAACACTTTATAATTTATAATTCCATTTGTCTCGTTGTCACAAATATTTTGTACACAAAACATCTGTCAGCAAACAATTAAAAAGTGTTTCAAGGAATATGTTCCAAGTTTTCAATTTTGCAGATTATTACCTAATGACACGCTTTCTATATATAATTAATAAAGTATTGCCATAATACTTCGAAAATTTCTAATATTTGAAAACTATATTTTGAGTTTTGTTATACCTGTAATGGCTGTAAAAGTAACGTGGAATGCTGGAAGATACATTATAAGAAAGCTTTATTTTGATTTTGCATAAAAAATTATAACGGATCTTCCAAAAGTATAATTATGAAATTGACGTGATCAGTGCGATTTGTTGTATAAAAAATAGCCTTACCCGTTGAATGGATATCCTGCGAGCGCTGCAGTGTCGTATGGATGGTACATCGAAGCGTAAGGCCACCCCGGGGCTCCAGCTGCACCACTGAGATTCTCCTTCAAATCCAAACCGCCCGCCTGTCATAATAAAGAAATTATTGTTATTTTAGTAACAAAATACACCTCCAATTTATTATAGCCGTTTAATAGGCCTGTATTACAACACATAAAGTTATATAGTACAATCTTCCTTACTTAGTAAAACAACTTAAAATTTTATAGAATATTTGATTACTAAAAAAAAACTTTAGTTTAAATCATTTTCAAAGACTTAATGATTTATGGCTGAGCTCTATAGTACAAAAAATGTGGTAGCTGTAAAAATAAAATAAAGCATCATAATCAAACTAATGTTACGATAAAATTATATTCCTGTTCAATGGGAACAAAAATTAACTGTATATGCAGAGAAATATAAAAAAATAAAACTTTGATTTTACAATCATGATGATGAACATTATTGAAGATACGGAGTTACGTCGATTAGTAGTTATATGAACATATTAAATCTTTTCTTATGTTTCCAGGGAAGAGAACTTTGATTGAAGAATGAAGTTTTAAAATAATTGGTTTGTATATACTTGTTCTATAAGTTCGCCCTTTACACGCTTGCACGGAAACATGGATGAAAACTTATTGAAATAATGGGCAAAACTAAAAAAAATATGATAATTAAGCACAATACAAAAATTAAACATGAAAAATTGGAGCCCATTATGTTTGTGAATCCATTCCGTTATAACTACCAATATTAACTTAACTTATAGAACTAGTTTAATGCTATATAGAATTATATTCGAAAATAAATAAAAAAAAATATTCCTTCAATATTCTAAGATTTTCTCTACGTTTAGTTATATAAAAAAATTGACTTCCTGAATAATTGAATGGTTCTCTCACAATAATTTCAAACTTATCATTACGTACTGTTGTTCTGTCTCACGTATTGGATGGGTAAAAAACGTGAAGTAGAAGCAATTGAATTAAGTTGGAGTAGTTTTTTTTTGTTTTAAATATAATTATATAGAAACCCAAATTTACCGATATAAAGCTATATTTGGTTTTATTTTAAATTCTATAATAAAAATTGTAATTATTTTAGCATTATTCTTAAATATAATATAATTTACAAAAGAAGATTCAGCATAGAAACGAGTTATTTTTGCTGCAGATAAAGTTTATCAAAAGTGTAGAGGTCGTCCCTTGTAATTATGTATAGTGAGGTCAGTTGAAGATAAACTTAAGCAATTAGAACTGAAATCAAAGGGAAAAGTCAAGGTCTATATGTTATTCAACAATATAGAGAAACAAATTATAATCAATTTTCATTTTTAAATGTTTAAATGAAAACTTATTGGAGGGGAAATGTATAATTTTGGAAATTTTGAATTTTGTAATCAGACTAGTCCTATAACATTTGATACCAAATTACCAATGAAATTTTAAACACGAGCTTATATTGAAACCTTATTTAAGGTAACAAACAATTATATTTCAAGATCTTATTCTGATTTTTACGAATAAAAAAAATAACAGCATGATTTACTATGTGTGCTTCCTATGGAAACTTTCTATCCTGGTACCATATAATTAAAAACATAAGTTTACTTTTACTCCGGAATTCATAACCATTTCTTCATGTTGAAAAGAACTAATAAATATTATCACAGTGTTTCAATCATATTTTCGTTCACATTATTCTTCATGAAATTAATAGCCTAAATTTCTCTAATGATGTGGTCTTTGGCAGTCAATTTGGTAAGTGAATAAATGAATTAATCTGGAACTATAGGCTATATTTATAAACAAATTTCAATTCACTGCAAACCTCTCCTCTAAAATTTGGTATTCCTCATTGGTGTAAAATTTTCTATTTTTGTTCATCTACAAATTCTTTGATTTGGGTCATAATGATCGCCGCCTTAAGGTAACTTACATGGTTAAGGGGGGAGAGGCGTGGTATAAGTGATCGGGAAGGATTGACACATGACGTTCTAATTACAGACTCCTAACGCACTCAGCCCAAACCACTCAGCACGAAACAGATCCATGCAAACAACAAATTCCAATTCCTCAAACTTTTGCCAAATCACAGTTCACGAGAAAATTAAGCGTTTGGAATAAGGATCATGTAATAAGGAAATATCAGTCGATAGTAATATGATTTTGATGGAGCTTTAAAACTAATCATTTACGATGCATATACTTATCGGCCACTTTTATATTGTAAAATTATTAGCATACAGTTATGACTCAAATAATTTATCTCTATACTATGCATTTTCATTATAATTGCATGTAAGATCTACCTATTATAACTTTATTCAAAGCTATATTGGCTTTAGGAATGTAGACAATTCAGTAATTTCTCAGGAGGAGAAACTAAAAAAAATTGAATGAGAACACAGAATTTCTCAACATGCTACCACTAAAATTTTCGGTTGGCTATACAAACAAGAATTAACAACCGGTACACCATTTTGTCAACCATTTTGAATTTGACATGACCATAATCTTTTCACCCTATTCTCTAGTTCCCTTTTCGCCAATAAAAAAAACCTTACCGTTGTTGTATAAAAAGCGGCTTGCTCCGGTCCAAGTGCTGCTGCAGCGGCTGCTGGCATATACGCTGCCATCTGTTCGGGATAGGCCCCTCCATACACAGCGGCGAGAGGTAACCCCCCTGCAGCTAGTCTTTGGTATGAAAGCAAATGGGCATGAGGATCGTATTGACACGAACAAACATTCTGTCCCGTTAAAGGGTCTGTAAAAAGAGGACGTCCTCCTTCGCAACATCGTCCTGGAGGTAATCCACTAACTGGAGGAGGTGAAGACGCCGACGATGGGACGCCTCCACCTCCTGCACCACCACTAACACTTCCCGCTGACGACGCCGATGAAGCCGATGACGCGCCGGGGGTGCTAGTTGGTCGACCTGGTGCCCCCGTGTTGTTTGTTGTTGGTACCGCCACTGGAGGTGCTGATGTTGACGTCGAACTTGAAGACGGTGATGACGTCGTTAGGATCTGGAAATTAATTGAAAATTAGTTTTATGAGTTATATGTCAACTGTTCACGTCCTACCATTGTTAGTAGAATGTCACATATGACAGGTATAACAGTATTTTGTTAAATTAAATTAACAGATGTGCCTAAAACAATATTGTTTTCAAGGTTTTGAAAACAAACTGCTGAGATTCAAGAAATTTGTTATAATAATACTCTGTAAAACTATTCCCTGAAACATGAAAACAATCATCTTTCTTGTGACTGATTATTTGAAAATCATGCTACGTCGTCCCAGACACGAGAACCCCTTGTCAATAAAAACATGTTCATGGACTTTACACATATACGGCGATCAGGTTTTGGTAAGAGAACTTTGCGTGTTATATAAACAACAAATATACGCCTGTTTTCGTTTTGTTTGAGAGGCGGAAAAATTAATAGCAGCTGTGATTAGGCGTATGCGCTTCATCCGAACAGGCGGGGCAGACTAGCTGGTACAAGCTTTGCCAACACACGAAAGGCCTGATGCATATTATAATTAGCTGTACTTGAGAATAAAGAATGCAGTTGTACTTCTTTCATTAAAATACCCGCTTACAAAATTAAAGAATATATTAATAAGAATAATAACGTTTGCATATTCTTAGGAGTTTCAGTGCAAGAGTTCTGTTATTTAATGGGAAGATATATATTTTTTCTGCAAAAAATACAAAATATGATTTGTATATTACAAGGGCGTCATTTGGGGGTGCAGGGAGGGCATGGTCCCACCCTGGCATTTGACATTTTTTTAAATTAAGAAAGAAAGTAAAAATAAATAAGGGAAAAGTCGTAAGAATGATTAATATTTCAATTCTCATTAAAAATAGCTAAATTTCTTTTAAAATGTTAATCTTTCGAAATATTGCGATTTTTACTGATCGCCATATTTCGAAAAATGTCTTAAATCTACAAAAAATCATTAAAATCGGTGATCTTATCCATGAAAAACGAAAAAAATCGCGCTCGAGCTTCACTATCGCAATACTTTTTCTGGCAATTTTCCTTTGACCAGCACCCTCTGGCAAAATTGAAATGACGCCCCTACTGCATTATAAGAAAAAACATTTAAAAACAAAATAACAGTAATACAATATATGATTTTTTTTTTCCAGACCAATATTATTTAAATTTTATATTATTTAAATATATTTAAATTTTAATGACTGCAGCTAAAGGTATATATATCAGATTTTAGTATAATCTCACAGGTTTTGTAAGATAACTCGGTATTTCTATATAGCAAAAAAATAAAAACTCTTTTCTTCCCAAATAAAAAAATATATATATGGCTGTAAATTATATATTATTCAACGGTAAAGGATTATTATTTACTAATTAACAGATTAACTTAGAATTATCATTAGCAGAAGTCTATACATTTATCCCTTTATATCAGCAGTGATGTGATCGACATACTTTCCTCTAGTTATTCTATATTAATTTAAAACACTGTTTCATATATTCTAAGCACTCAGAGTACAACGACAAAATATCTGTCGTAGTATAAAAGTCTCGTCGACACATTACAGGACTTTTTTTTATAGAACACTATGTTCATGTTGTAGCTTAAAGGCATGGAAAAGGGACAAAAAATCGCAGCATGCTGTTATTCTACAGCATATATACATCTATGTACCTGTGGCAGTTATGAAACGCTTTTCATACTTGTAAATGTACAAGGCGAGGAGTTAACAACATCATGTTTTCAGAACATTTTGTTTAACTTAGTGTTTGCACTATTCATGCTTTATGATTCAACACTCATGTTGGAACACGAAATGGAGAGAGAAAATGTGTTGTATCGAAAAAATAATATTAGAAAACCTTGTAAAAAGTCCTTTTTATTCTCCCCACTTTTATTATGGAAAACAGTCGAAATTTATATGAACAATTCTACATTATTAATGAGGAAGCAAATTTACAAGCACACTACGTTCTTTTAATAAGTAATAAAAGTAATAAAAATCTATCCACCGTTGAATGTTACTGTCTATTCCGAGAAACATGGTTGTAAAGTTATTATCTAGGTGTGGTTAGATTCATGTACCGTATCCATTTATTAGAACAAAAAATGTGTAATTGCGAACAAGGTATTCAATAAGAAATTCGGCTTGTGCTTTGAAGAATACAATGATAGCGAACACCATTCCAGTTGTAAGTTATTAAGAGCTAACAACTCCGCCTATACTACCAGTCATAAAATTTAACAAAAATAATAAAAAGAAATAGTTTGTTGTATAGGAAAATGTCATATACTTGTAATTAGCAATTGATGAAAATCAATTAAATATGCTTTTTCTGCTTGAAAGACGGGAAGATTCGAAAAATTGTGACTTTTTCTGTTATGTAAATTAACAGTATTTTAATTTAACTGATCCCGTTATTTCCACACCATATTTCACCTTTTTGAGTTGTCGAAATATTTCTTGTTCGTTATCTTGTAAGACATATGTATACACGAACACAATAAAGTATTAAATTCGCATAATTACTGTAATTACGCGGATATCCGTCTAATTATTAAAAGAATAGAAGTTGATGATTTTAGTTTCAGATCCAGTGGCGCGCGGTGCGACGAGGCCCCCCCTATACGAGGTCCCTGTCAAAAAATAAAAGAAAGAAAAAAGCAGAAGAGGGAAATTTTTCTTATCACGTTTTTAAAGTAGGAGACCCATATTGATGAAAACTAAAAATTACAATAAAGCTAAGCTAAAAACGGTGAAAAGTATATATAATTTAATAATTATGAGAAAACAATCTCATTTTGGGAAATATTTGAAAAATTTGCGTAAAAGTGGGTTGTTTTAAACTTCAGTTTTCCAAATTTTCTTCGTCTCGCCAACCATGGTAGCGCTCCTCGGTATTTGACACCGCTTTTGCATATCCCCCAACCAGGCAAACTTTTCAAATTCCTGGCTGCCGCCTGACCGTGATTGAGACCGGTTTCTCTGCACGACGAGGCCCCAGACCTTAAAAGCGCCACTGTTCGAATCCGCAGTAATATTTTCTCCCCATTTAATGTATTCGTTTGTTTTGTTGCATCGGGTTTTATGATTCCCAAAGCAAACATTATATCCAGCATATTCTCATATATTATTACGCAATTGTATTTTATGAGGAGGGTAAAGGATACCGTTCAGAAAGAACAGTCGAGAGAACTTATTTTACAACCACTTCGTGATCAAGATCAAAATTATATTCGGAAAGCAAAACTTTATTAGACGGTATTACATTTTACATCATATTATCTGTGTTCATCGTTATTGCCCATGTATGTTTTTTGAGCATGGATATGCTTGTAAGCTAGCATTGTTGTGCAGCATGCAGAACGCATGATGCTTCAAATTAGTTATTATTACAGAGGAGGTTCCCGCCTTAAAAGTGATAATTATTCTCAGTTACTTTACACACAGTAGAAAACGTGTGAAATTTCTTGCTAAGGTATAAGGATAGGAATAAAACATGATGGAATTAAATTTTTCGAAATATATTATTTATTATATCTATATTACTGTAATTTACGAAAAACTTGATTCAGATTGAAAAGTAAAATAAATGAAACAGAAACGTGTTGCCATATTAAATCAAACAATACAGAGAATGCATAGTGTTTTAATATAGTCAGGTGCTTGCTGATATATGCTAAATTTATATACTCTCAACTTTTGTTCCGTCTGTGCATAGGAGAGCAAGGGCTTAAAATCTGAGCAAATGCTGAATAACATAGAAGGTTGAAATTTATTTACTTTTAGTTTTTTTTTTCGAGCAATAAATCTGATGTATGTGCACCAGTAACAATTTTGTATTTAATAACCTCTGTGTTTTTTAGTAATCGCTCTTGTATTTGAGTTTTCCCTGATTAATTGCATGGAACGGAGTTACACCGTTTAGCATTGACGTATCGGCATATTAGATGTATATCTTCTGCGATATTAATCTTTTTATTTACTTATTATTATTATTATTATTATTTAAATAGTCATTTTAAGTTCTTATAGCTGTTTGACTATTTCCTCAAATTCAAAACTGATATTACTTTCAAACCCATAGGACTGCACTAACAACATACAATAGTAAAAACAATAGTTCTGAACATTATGAACAAAACATTTCTTCTGATAACTTTCTTCCTCATTGATTCTTTCAATTCATTCATAAGTTTATCTTCAAAACGGTGAGTTGTCTGATGTGAATCAGTACCATCCCACCTTTTTACATATTCTCACTTTACTCAAACAATAATATTGTACTGTACATACTTCCTGCTATCATATACAGTGTTGGGCATTGTCTTTCACGCAGAAAGGTTCACTCGTTTCCGCACTAGTGAGCTTCATTATTCCGCAGCTATATAGCAGACTGCCAGACCGGTATTTGAAACTTCAAACTAATTACTAAGCAGTTCTGAGAATAGAACCTGTTATTACTTTTCTTTTCGATATCATATTCTGATATGCTTTTATATACAAGATTACACGCAGTGTTGTATAGATCTATACGTGAGTGCAGAACGCGATTGAGTTTTGCAATAAATTCACAGCATGAGAGAATTGGGGAAAAACTCATTTGTAAGATTTCTTTATTGATTTTTTTTATTCTTCAAGTAGGAAATAGCATTAGGAATAAGATTGAAAACGAAACTCAGAGAAGATATTATTACAATTTTTTTTTTTAATGTTCAGTAATCTAATCTAACAGACGACTTTCAGCATTTTATTTTTACTTCACTAACAAGTAACAATATTTTATTATCATATTGTATAGTTATTGTGTATATATTTAAACCGTTCATTATTTTATAATTGATAAAATGTATAATTATATATTAATATTCAAGAATTTATCACTGTTGGCAATAATTATATGTATTAACTTATGTACGAATTTAACTTTATCATTATGTAATAAGATATATGTCACTCTGGATAGAAAAGAAGTAGACAGTTTCGCCATTTGTTTACTCAAAAACTGTTCAAGATATTAAAACATAATTAACATGGTTTTATAGAAATACCCGTATACTTTTACTTTGCAGCAAATTATAGATTTTCTACGTATAGGCACCTCTCGTAATACGGCATATGTCAATGCAATAGTCAAATTCGTGACTTTCCCGTGATCTGATCAACACAAAAAATTGCCATTTTTGAAGTTAGAGACTTGAAAATTTAATGTCTTGTACTCCAATTAGTTGCAAAACATATACCACAAAACTTCAGAAAAAAATATGAAGTATTTTTTCCGAAAAATGACAATTTTGATAATTTTTTTATGATATCACGTGAAAGTAATGAATTTGACTATTGCATACTGTTATGTATCGTATGGCTAAAGAGGCATACAAAGAAAATCTATCATTTGCAAAGTAAAACTACATGAATTTATAAATAAAACCATGTTAATTGTATTTTGATATACCGAATAGTTTTTGAGTAAGCAAATGACGAAACTGTCTACTTCTTTTGTAAATCCAGGTATTATTCTCTATATCTTCAGACTGCCTTTTATTCTACTTTGGCAATCACTATCCTCAACTTGATAATTTCGGTATTTTTATTGTGGATTTTAGGACTACATATTTTACAGGAATGATGAACATAAGACTACAACGAATGTTACTGCTGATGGATGGCAGGTGTTGTAAGAACTAGCGACGACCATTATTATTTTCATTTTTCAACGGGCTGAACTGCTATTTTATGGTGCCATGCTAGATAATTTTTTTTCCTAAATCCCATAATTTAGTATAAAAAAGTAAGTTACATATCAATTATAAGCCAGTAACCAAACTAAATTTTAAATAATTTATGTTCTATTCCATATAATTTAAAAAAATTGAATAAGTAGCTCATTCGGATTTGAGATAATGTGAGACTATTCCTAAGTCCTAATAATACGTATTATGAATTTATAGTTTCATATCCTTGTTATTTTTCCTATCATAATTATGGTTTACAAAATAATGATATTGTCAACTGTTAAGACTATATGCTGTATTCAAATACTCAAAAAAATTACCCTAAATTCTAAGAAGTCTATTTATAGGATAGGTGAAAATCTCAGTTAGACTATTTTAATAGCATAAATGACTGGCAATGTCAACAGCAGGTGATAGCTATGTGTAAAAAGATATTGAATTTATTATTTTTACATTCACGGTACACTTATAAATTAGATTACAATGATATCAATAAATATTAAATAAAATATAGCATTAATGAAAATAATTGCTTTTATAAATGTAGTACAAATGAACTTCCATACGCGTGTTCCTTTTTTTATTATATTTATAAAAAAAATTCCAACATTTAACAAACCAGCCACGTTGCTTCTGAACATTCAATAATTAATTATTTATTGTCACTAATTTCACTGAAGGTTATACATTAGCAATTATTTTCGTGACATCTAATAATACGTCAGCATAACTACACATTCTATGACAGTTATTACATTCTAGCAACTTATAATACATACACTTAGGCGTAGTTATGGTCAATTACTTAGCCTGCTTATATCTATATACCTGTCAACACACAAAGAAAAATCGAATGTATCATATATATACACACACATACATAAATGCTGTTTCCAATAAAGGCGTATGTTAGAGGCCTAATAAATATAGGTTTTTGCATGTTCGTTATTTGTACTGTGAAAGGTTTCTACCTATTTCTTCTCCTCCCCCCTTTTCTCTACCTTAACACCCCCTCCTCCCCACAAAACCCCCTGGCAATTATTTTCTTGCATTTAGTAGAATATCTTAGTAGTTGCCTGGAGAAAAGTACTTCATTTAGTCGAATGAAAAGGAGTCTATATGTATTGTATTATATACTGTATATTTATATATACAGGGTGTCCCACAAATATCGATCTTCCTGAATATCTCCTGAAATATGAATTTTAGAAT
>JAQIWE010004195.1:0-11016 GCA_034698565.1 Campodea plusiochaeta | reverse complement strand
GTTTGAAGGGGGGGGGGAAGGGGAGAGGAGGGGGATTTATGTTCTCAGACAATTCGATGGTTTCTACATATATAGTTACTTCTCTCTGAGGATGTATTGGGAAAAGTCTTAATACACTCATCATCATTGACTTGCTTCTCTTATTTCAATTAATCAATGGTATTCTCTTATCAGGAAGAAGTGTTTCTTTCATTTTTGGTGTTGTTTAATATAACCGACTTAACTTTTTGGGTGTAAGAGGATTAGATCGTGGTATTAATTCGGAAATAAATTAAACAAATGAAAATATCAGAACTGATTAATTATATGACTTGTTATTGGTTTCATTGAGTTTGTTGACCATTGTTTTACCATTAGTTATGTACTATGAAAATATATAAAAACTTAGAGGTTTCAAGAAAATAATAACCATCGTCTTTTAATCGAATCAATATAAAGTCCTTTTTATACAAAAATAAAATTATAGAATTCATCAGAAGTGAAAGTCAGTTACTGGAATTCGCACGAATAATTATTAATATTGAATCACATTGCAGGAGCTTATTTATCCACCTAAGATGTTTTTATTAATGTGTATACTTTTTTAAAGGTCATCTTGAGATCTATAGTAAGATGGTAAATTCACTTATTTTTAATACTTTTAAATTTCTCAGTAATAATTTTATACTGAGAACTACTATGCAAAAGAGTTACCAACTTACCTCAAATTTGGTTCTATCACATAGGTTCTATCACAATACATGTGTGAGAATATAAATAAAAAAAGTTATACATTAAATACTTTCAACTTTTTGTGACACATATTACTATAAAAATACTTTAAACATTTCTGTAACTATAACAGTAATTTTATGCTACAGTGATATTTCTCTGAAAGTTAAAGTTAGGCAAATATGTGAAATATTATCGGTATATAAAATACCCCGTATTAGAGTAAGTCGATTCAAGACAAACAAAGTACATCAGCATACATATTCTAAAACTGTGTAACATAAAAATCGTGCAATTCAATCCGAATATTCTAAAATTGTGTAATTTAGTTTGCTTACAGAACAAACATGAAAGCTTTCATATATATTTTCAAACTACTTGTTATTTCATCAATTGAGATAATGATTGACAATGAGAGATGAATAAGAAAGCAGAGGACGGTATTTAGAAATTGTTAGAAAACTAACCACAATATTATGTCCAACATTATTAATTTACAAGAAGAAGAAAAATCTCAACAACTAAAAATTATATTTTCATCTGAAGTTAACTTGAAATTTTAAACACAGAGAATAATATAGATAATATTATTATAAATTACATGAGGATATACATTTATTTTCTTTCAATTGTAAAATAAGTTCATTATTTTTTACTGTACAGGTCTCCAAGTATCTCACCCAAAACAGCAGCTCGTTCGAGAAAGTTTTTATCTGTGCATTCATATTTTACCGTCTCGGTGGATTAGTCTATACTATTGTCTTCTTAAAGAGAAAAGAATGTCGACTCTCTGTTGGTCATGTCTGTCAAGCCGTCGCATCGTATTCTAGATTCCACATTTGAAATGTCTCCAATCCTATGAAAAATAATGCACATTCAAGATACAACGAAAGAAAACGATCGCTATATATATATACTGGTACTATTGCTATTGTATAGTATAACAAATGTAGACGACTGTAGTAAATTGTGCATAAATATAGTCAACTTATTCAAGATTATTTTTTCATTTCTTCTGTTTTTCTTCTTATAATAAACTGTGACAAATATACGGGTAGCTGGATAACATATAAATGTCACTTGTGGTAATTATTATTTAATATGTTATGAGCTCGTTCTTTTTTCTTAATTTTTTTCTTACAATTTTCCACAATTTATTATCTTCTTTAGTGATATTTCACAGGTTTATGGTTTATAGTATAGATCATAATATATCGACGGAAACACAGCACAGTTATTTGTAATTTATTGAAATATTCAGAGCAGTGTTCTTTTTTTTTTTTTTACCAAATCTTCAAATTGCTAGACAGCAAATACTATGCGTTTAATCAACAATTTTAAATTAATTATATAAAACATACATGAGCCCACAATATATTACTGCATGATGTAAATTATATTACACTGCAGCTATAGTGTAGTTGTATTGGGCAACACATTAGTATAGTTTCACGTACACATTTTGAAACACAATGTAATTTCATCTCGGCGTATCTCTTTACAAAGTCCAACAATACGCTTTCAATTTACTAATTAACATGGCGGCGACTATTCACAATTATCGATCTCCCAATATAGTGGAAAACAGATGCAGTTTTTTATCAGTAGAGTCAACACTTTATTAAAAATAGTATTTGCTCAACACTCATTGGCAATGCCTCATATATTTGATTCAGACTATGAGGAATGTTTATTAACAAATTCCGATAATAGTATTGAACGTATAGCGATGGAGCGGTCATAATTAAAAGCCTTATGAACGTTGCGATCAAAAATAAAAGAATTTTCATGTGTTGGAATTATGATGAAGTTTTGGTGCTATTGATTGCAACACAGGTTTAGAAAATAAAGTTTGGTAACATTAAAAGATGAAAAATACCCTTTATCGAAAAGAAAATAAAGTTTGGTAACATTAAAAGATGAAAAATACCCTTTATCAAAAAGAAAATAATAAATATGTGGACTGTATTTATCACACTTTTTTAATAGGATAATACAACAGTTGGGAAAATATTATTATAATCATTGAATTTTTAAATATTTTCTTCCGATATAATTGTTATTGTGCATTTTTCATATAAAAATCACTATACTGGTTTCCTGCATCTTATTAAAACAAAGAAAAAAACGTATCATGTCTATTTGTATAGCCATAACAGGTTTACAGTTTCTGCCTTCGAGTTTGAGATACGACAGCACAAGTCAACTAGTCGAGCAATCTGGAATATATCGCTCAGAAGCCATGTGAACTCTTGGTGCTTTTTTGTTTCCAACATCAGAGTTCTAGACGACAAAAATGCACATTACATTTATTTCTTCTAAAGAAAATTAATATAACATCAACATATTTTAATTTCAATAAATTCGGAACTCTAACTAAAATAATGAAGGTATTCGACCTGCTGAAAAGCTTTAAAAAATTTAAAATTTCAGTTTTCTTTTTCTTGTGGATTAACAAAATTTACTCGGAAATAAATTTCACGCACTACTTAATATTTTACAAATAACTGTGTATATTCTCATTTTAATTTAATGCATATATTTGTATGAAAACATTTCATAGTATCCTCTGACAGACAGCAATTTCCATGTACGAGTATTTCTCTTTAATGTAGTTCTATGTACATATCATACGTACGGTGTAATAATTTATTTCCTGGCTTACCTGTGAACTTTAGTCTATATTACATATGTTCCACATTTCAAATCTGCATTTGAATGGTAATTTACGTAAACCACAGAAAAGGTTGGTTCATTAACCCTTGCAATTAAAACTACATACACATATGGATTAAGCAGTTGTTAATCATAGATGCTAATTAATTGTGGCATTTCATGAAATACATCATTTAGTTCATGTAATTTTTATTCACATCTGAAGAGTGTTAAAATAGAATGAGTTGCTATTACCGAAGGGGAAATGTAAGTTTTTATGTATAGTTAATTGAATAAGATAAATTATAAAGATGTAAGCGGGTAGACTGATAATGAGATAAAACTGAAATGTTCTCTGTGTAAATGTAGTTGAATTCGTAAATATCGCACGTCAATATATTAAATCATCATTTTAAAAATTGTTATCACCAAGATTTTTTTAACACAATCCAAATGAAGTAACTCGAGAAATGTTATAAAATTCTTGAACTTTATAACCGAGCTGTTATGTATTTAATGTCCACGATGAACATTTTCAACAGTATTGAAAAAAATCAAAAGATAAGTTTTATTTTAGATCCCACAATTCGTGTTGAAAACAAATAGAATGAATCGTCCACAGTAGTAGATTTGGAGTAGAAAAACCATTATGTACCAGTAATTCCTTATTTTAAAACGAAATACCATATTACTGAAATTACTGTATTGTATATATAGAAAAAAATTAAATTACTTTATTATATATAAGAGCTCGTGCCACCATATCGATTTTTTACAGAAAACTTAATTACGAAATTCATGATCCAGAAAATCATTATCAGCGTCATTTCAGTATCAATAGTGTACAAGGCTCCATCCACATCAAAATTATCTATATTACTGTTATCGTCAGATTGAAGACTGAGATAATACACCATAACATCTTTATCGTAAATTTTCTTTTTTATTGTTATTCCGAGTCCATTGGCTACAGTGTATTTGTAATGATCAACAGAATGCTAATAAACATATATTTATATATCATGTGCCAGCACCAATACTGTAACACATAGTTCCAATAAATTAACTTACGTGAAAATCTTTAAATTAACTGATTTTCCTATCATATATAAATTTTTTGAAGCATCTAGGACGCTTGATGCTGTAAGTTATGAGAAAAGTAAAATTAAATTATTGTAGCAAAATTATGCAATATGCAAATAAAACGTTAACGCTAATAAACTGACAATAATGATAACTTACTTCTATATAAAACCAACCACTTTTTTCTTACTGAATCATCGAGTTATATAAAGATCCTTTTCCTATGTATTTCCTTCACCTGAGGAAATCCTATCCGTATATACAATAATACAGTATACGAGAGTATAGCAACTACCTCCCGCTGAAAAATCATCATTTGAAACAAACGACTCAATCAAAATCATTCAATCTCGACATTTTTGCTCCAAGCTAAATCTATATTTGCTTTCAACAACAGACATTCAGATATCCTTTGGCTATATAGAATCAATCTCGCTATAGTACCCGCCGTGGAAGTACACACGGGCTGTCCAGGATTGCTCATTTTTCAGTATAGAAAAGGGTTGTTGAGAATAGAAAATGGAGTTGTTAGTATTGAAAATATTGGTGACATATTTTGAAATCGTAATTCAAACTTTAAAAAAATTATTGCTTCACATACTTTAAAGCAGTAATAGAGATTGCTAAGCATTGTGAGATGTAAACTTACAAATCGACCTTGGATTGTACTTCTGATTGAACTAAACATTTCAGCATGAGTTAGAATCGAACTGGGCTTAACCAGTGTCATGTTGCTAACTAAAACTAAAGCTACAAACCTATAAGACTTACTTATACCAGATCAATCTCGTTTTTTAACTGTACTGTTGAGCCCCAATGTGTAGATTAGTTTTATAATGTGAAACAAGGAAGCAAATAATTGAAATTTGTCAGAGAGCATTGTGTGCTGTAAGAAATAATAAACGATGTAGTGCGTATTCTGCTGATATTTAGTTATCATAAGCAAATTCACTCTTTAAAAAATATTATAAATATATATAACTTATGTCAAAGTCTCTAGTTTTTTACTTCTTCTGATCTCAAATATAATAATCAAAAGTAAATATTTCATTTGCTCAATAACACTTCTTTCCGTGTAATGAAGTTCCTGGACACCCTGCTGTCAAATCAATCTCTACTGCAACAGCAACTAGAATAAATGGATTCGTTGAAACGTGATAAAACATATAATTTTCTTTTTTTTCTATCTTTCGTAGTGTGCATGATCCAATTACAGAGGTATTAACGTAACCAAAGCGGCATGATGGGTAATTATTAGTACAGCTGATTATATTTCGTGGATGCTCTCACTTCCTTTTTTTTCAGTTAGTTTAAAGCAAACATCGGGATATTTTAATGTACTTTGGTCGTGGAATAATATACTTTAGGTAAACATTTGATGTTGATTGAACTAAATTGCAGAAAATCTTATTATTGAATTATAATACATTGCATGTTTTCTATAGTTATATATTACACGGAATAAAGGAAATGAAATACTTCTATATTGATAAAATATTTTTAGCTTTAATTTAAAATAAGTATGTATAAAATATTTAATAGTATTCGTATAAAAAAATAATCCTTATGCTGTAGTACATTTTTAGCATTTCAGATAATGAAAATCAGAAACAAAGCATATTGTACAGATAATTTTTGTAACGGGTTCAGACGAAGATTTGCTTCTTTCAGAATACTGTTCAGTTATTTTAGTCCGTGTAAAAATAAAATGCTTCAGCAGTATAATACGTTATTAGTGAGTAAATGAGAAATTTAATCTATATAAAATAAGAAATACTCAAAAGTCATATTTATATAATTTATGTAACCACATTTATGCTCGAAATCCAAAGAAAACACTTTTCACGTTATGTTAAAGTTTCTTTTGGATTATTTTAGAAGTAGTTTATGTGATATGTATATATATACAAAGTTTAATTCTTAACAAATTCTGGTAATATAATTATATTACTTATATATTGGTTAGGCTTATGAATGTTTATAAGTTCATTTTAATCTTTTTTTTATTACTTAATATTACTTTTTGAATGCATTTATCGTATATATTCAAACATGAAAATAGAAAACAGCATCAATCTTATCCAATGACTTATAACGAACACAATAGAAACAAAAAACAATTATGTTTGATTCAGATAAACATACCGTATTTAATTAACCTTTTCCCCAGCATCATTGTCTCTTTCATATTGCCCATCATGAAGTTGATATCTCAGAGACATGCTATAGCATTTTATTATTTCCCCAATTTATATATTTCCAAAAATCACACCCCGGAGTCCATTTGCTGCTGGATGAAATTGCCATTTTCACGCAATCTTCCTCAGTTTTTGGAGGGTTGTTTACGACAATATAGATGATTGGAAAATGAATCGACACGAAAAATGAGAGCATTGAAAAAATGCATCATACTGGAAATTCCTCCTTTTTCTGCTTTTGATTGATTTCATTGGTTGTCGACGGCAGAAAAATGGTTGTTTCTGTTATATAGCATCAGCAGACTCCATAATGTGGTGGAGAAGTGGAATTCCAAAGTGGGGGCAAGATGGAATGATAATTATTCTGGTGCGTTGAGAATCGTCTGCCATTTATAAGAGAAGGATTTCCATTTCGACAAACTTGAATGTCCTCTGTAAGATATTATATGTATAATATAATAATTGATTAATTTTATGCCCAACATAGAACATACCACCACAACATTACGTTCACGTGAAACGAATAAAAAATTCATGAACTGTTAACAACTGTGTTCTGAAAATATACTCAAAAAGTAATCCTGTAAATTAAAAAATCCTATGTCAATAAAGTCATGAAATTTCCGTTTGCAACGATCCCTAATTGTATTATTCACTTACTTAATTACTTTAACACGTATTGTCTATATTCTAAATCAGCAGAAATGAGAAATCAGAGTATAATCTATATCGAATTCAAAGGAAAAAAAGAGTAAGCAGATGGAGGGTGTATATATCACCTAGGAAGATTGACAGGAATCCATTAGACTCGGTATAAAACAAAACAAAAATATGAAAAATTACCTTACATTTTGCTTAATGTACATATCATTAATCAAAACAATCATTATAACATATACACAAAAACACATTCTGTATTATAAAAAAAGAAATGATTGAATTGAGATGTATTCTGCATTTTACTAGGGGGTACAAAAAAGGGTTGTTGCTACTATCATAGCGGCTTTGTTTTTAGGAGTTTCTTTTGTTGTATTGTTTTTTTCTGCGGGGAGGAAAAAAACGTCGGTATAGCCCGGAGAGCCTGTCGCGCGAAAGTGCATTACCGTACCGGCGTAATGACATCTCGGGGTGTGATTGGTTAAGAGAAAAAATGGCCGATGTCGTACACTGACATGCCGAAAAACAGGGATGAACAAAATTTGCAAGGAAGTATAATGAATGAGTAATAGAATTTCTTTTTCTTGTAGTTGAATGTACAGGTGATTGCTTTCTGGAGAAAATTGAGTGAGAAAATGTGAAGATTGTGTTAGGTATACTTGTGATTCTCAAATTATAAGAGAGTGATTTTTTTCCGTTTCTTTCATGTACCTTCACAACTTATTTTAATGAAATACTTCCAAGTACTACATACCTTCAGTCTTTCATAACTTATATTTATACGTATTGGACTATCGGTACATTAAATGAAGGATTCTTAATTCTTATGAGAGATGCCTCGATGGCCCACCATAAAAACAGAATATATTTCTAAAATATTATTACATCTGTCCCAATTGAGATTTTTTTTAACATTTATTATTTTAAGAAGTCAGAAATTATATTCATATTGTATGAATTTATATGAAAACAGTCATATGACTTTGGCAGAAAAGTTCCTTCGAATTTCAAATTTATCTTCAAGTTAACACTGATAATATAATGTTAATCATCTTCACGAATATTTTGAAAGTCAATAAATAACTTTTTATACTGTTTATTCTAAACATGGAAATAATTTTTTTTAGATAATAATAATGTTATATTCTTTATCATGATATAAAACTTTTTTTAACGTAATGTACTTTTGAAGGAGTTGTTAACTAAAATTAACACAAAAGAGATTTCTGTTGCCACAAAACACTAAAATTCATTTTCATTTACTTTGTGGGCATTTTTCTCATGAATTTCTCATGTTGCTATTATGGGTCCATGATACCACTTTTATGCAATGTCCATTATCAAACTGATAGCACACTAACATAATCAGCAGGCACATATAACGTGCATATATGCACTTAGGATAAACATTATCTTTTTCCATAAAACCCCATTTTAAAATATATTCATACTGATGTAGGTTTTCAACTTTACCGTACCTCTTAATGTGACCCAGCGCGGCGTAGTAAGGTAGAACATTATCCCAACATCGTTCTGTCACAAATCAAAAAACACATCAGTACAGCTTTTTATCCGTATGTCAAGTACTGTATACACTCGACATTTTACCGTGTTTTCCAACGTTATAAATGCTCTAATTTTATCTTTGTCATCGCATAAACCAACGGACAGGTCATTTCACTCGCTGCGGACGAAAACAGATTTTTTTTCACCTCTAGGTATAAATCATAATGTCGTAATAAGGTGATATTAATGTTATATATCATACGAATGTAACGCTATACTGTTCTCAGAGTAGAAAGAACTGTAAGCTATTTCAGCAGGTGATGTTAGTCCTGGATTGAGTCGAAAACAATTTCATAATCGTCAGAATTCCGTTTTTTTTAATATGCTGCCCTGCATGCTGCTATGCAGTAATTGGCTTGTATTTAAAAGACTATCTCTGAAAAGTTTCTATAATTCCAGTTACAAAATGCCGAAAATTTTCATTAAGTTTTTAAAGCAATGTCCTCTTTAAAAAGTTCAATTTGAATTGTATTAAGAAGAATTGTTTCTTTTATGTTAATACATTTTTGGTCTACTGAAACATAACTTATTTTTTGCTTAACGTCGACCTCACCTGAAAATGAGAAAATATTAAAACCATTATTGTAGGCCTACTTAAAAAAAAAGGTTTAATTTAAGTGCACTTTAGCATACATTTATTCATACAAGAATATATAATTCATTATTATAACAGCATTCAAAGCTGTTTGCCACATTATATTCCTAATGTTTGTCATTTTGATCTATAGTTTTCTTCATGAAAGTTAAATTCGCTTGAAGCAAATAACATTTGAAAAACAACGTTATTACTCTGTGCATCATAAGTAACACAAAACCTAAACGTGACTGAGATTTTGTGAAAATTCCACAAAACCTCTAAACTTCACAATCCACAATATAGAACAAGCCCTAAGGGCGAAGGAAAGCGAACAAAGTACTCCATACATACAACATATTATACAGTAGTTCGTCTAGAGAAGTTTCAAACTTGAACTCTGTTAATAAATATACTGTACATAAAACATGAAAACAGCAGTAGAGCAGCTATTCGTCTCAAATTCTGTTTCTTGCTAGTAATGTAACAAGGATTTTGTAAAAGGGGCAATTTTATAAGGCTATTAATATTTTGTTGTTATTTAAAAATTATACTCACTTCCATCCATTTTTATACAAAGAAATATTTAGAATATATATAACTGAAAAAAAAAATAGATAATGAAAAAACATTAGTTCAGACGTATACGTGTTGTAGGCCAGTTAAACAATATACGAAAGTAGGGGAGCCGACAATTTAATTAAAATAATGTAATAATGTGACTTAATGAAAAATATATTTAATGTATTATTGTATGCTTGAAGATACTGGATTTTTTTTCTCCGTGAATTTTTACGTAGGCAATAAACCTGAGATAGTGTTTTGGTTTGCTGTAACGATGAAACAGGTCTAAATCATTTGTCAGTTAATATTCATATTGCAAAAATAACCCTTATGACTCTATGAGAATAAAATAAAATATGCTGATGGAAAATATGAATTAAAATGATTAAGACGGGGAAAATCAGAAAATATAACATAACCAGAAGAAATATTGAGCTAGACAAACAATTGTAGCTCTCGTATTTTGATAGGGGAAAGCACTTCAGGAACTACCAGTATCGAAAATGTTTACAAACTATATACATCATTATGTCAGTGCAGAACTTTCTGTTGTATACTTGAGACAAATTAACACTTAAGATTAGAAACTTATCGCGATTCCATTTTTAGATTCAAAATACTAAAGAAATAATGAAATCCATAAGTAAAAAAAATATATATATATTAATGGATAAAGTTGGATATCAAAGTTTTCTTCTCCCTATAATATACTATTATGCTGTAGATGGAAAAAATATATTAATATCATGGCATTCGCAACTTCATAATAAAACCAGCTTCCATCAGATGAACGTTCCTGCTGCATGTTTCATTTGAATTTGCTTGAAAAGGTATAATGGGACAAAACTGAATGAATATATAATAGTGGTTAATTGAGGTTAAGCTTTACTACTAAAAAGGGAGATTGTAAAATGTTTTTTGCTGGAAGGGATACAGTACTCGGACTGTATTTCGAAGCACCCACACGCGCGTATTTTTAACGCGTGCATTTTACACGGCGATTTCAGA
>JAQIWE010004194.1:0-11016 GCA_034698565.1 Campodea plusiochaeta | reverse complement strand
CGTTTAATTCTATATGAAAGCTTATATGAAAATATTACTACATGTTCTATTAGGTTCAAACTATAAAATGTGCTTTTTTAATCAGTCGGAGGACCTCGTTTACCTACACACATTTTCCATACTCCTCTTATACTTTCTTTGTTTTCTATTCAACTATTTTCTGGCTCTCTCTTAAAAACACAGTATGAAACAGTGACTTCCGACTGATTTAAACGGAATAACTGATCTGTGATTGAAAATAATAGTCTATAGTAGTTTCATTCGTTCATATAAAATTGATTTCATTTTATACAATTGTTTTCATTTTGCACAAGAGCACAACTGATATGATTTTATTTAAAATTGATTTAATTTATTTTCAAAAACATTGAAAAGTTCCGAAATCACGATTGTTCCTATAAGGTGGTAAAATTTTGTTCAAGTAGATTTATTGCGTGACTTCTTAGAGACTTACATTGGATATAGATTACCACAGTAACTGAATCTCGATATAAACGTTAGTTATGAATAGGATATGACATAGGTTAAACCTTGGACTGGAGGAATAAATAATGAGAACATATATACTATTTACACCTCCAGTGATTCAGTGGGACTGTAGGTCAGTTTATCCAACGATAGATCACCCACAACTCAGTGATCCAGCTCCAGATAATGACTCAAAGACCCAATTCCAACTCTTCAATGAAGAACAATCTTTATTGCATTTCTTATGGTTTTAAAGTAATGTCTTCTTTTTCATTAACCAGTATAGTTAGTACTATCTATGTAAACCTTTAATATATAGCCACTGTCTTACTCAACTGAGCTGGACCTAAAAGTTGCAGTCTTTAAGAGTCAATTTTTTTTAAATTAAAATATTCATATTAATAAGGTTCAATCAGGGTACTATAAGAAATCTCCGAAATGACTGAAGACTTGTTTTATTATAATATTCCCACAAATAGTATATGAGCGTGGATAATAGAACAAAAATGATTCAGGAATGATATCTATTATTGATAAGTAAATAAATTATAGGGAAATAAATACAAAAACAATTAAAACATGAAAGCAAAACATCTCCCTTGCGTCCCGATACAATCATCCTTACATCTGATTACCTTAGTCAAAACCAGCCTCAGAGAAAGATAATGTCACAATTCCACTTGTTCTAACCCCTACTTCATTTCAATAAGTAAATAAACAAATTCCTTCAACAAACTAATATTATCTCAAGTGATCGAAAAGTCCAGTTATTTCAAATAAGCGTGGAATTACCTCAAACAAAACCATATGGTGTGAACGATTATAATACTGTATTTTATATTAGGGACAGTCTACAAGGCTTTGAACAGGTCAAGTCAAAGAATATTATTTTTGTAGCTTGGAGAACCGTGTTGAATTTTAATAGTGGAGGAAGTATTTTTAGAATTTTATGAAGGGAGTGTTTATTAAATATCATTGGAGGAATATATGAAGGCAGAACTGATAATTTTTATACCAGCAAGTTTTGTTATTTTTTATCATTAGAATCACTCTTCATGTTTAGCAATTTTCCCAATTTGTCACAATTTATAAAAAAAACGGAACAATATTGCAAGTACGGTTCAGACACAATAGATGTCATTTTCATCATCCTTTTAAATTATAATAATTGTAATTTTAATATTTTCTTCACTTTAACATCAGTTGCCAGATTACCGAAAGAGATGCAGATTTAAAAAAAATATATATTTGAGAAAAAAAAAAGTTTTAGTGTATCTTGCATTTTAAAAATGAACTAACGCTTTATATTCTCGGAATTGAATCAAAATTATTACATAAAATGCAACTGTTACCTATAAGTGATATTATGGTCTTCAACAAAAGAAGATTTTATCTGATGATGCGAATTACTATATATTCTTCAACTACAATAATTTTTCTAAATATAATTACTGCTCCCAAAGTGCTCCTTTTGTAATTTTCATATTTCAAATATAGACTTATTATACTGTTAATCATTTATAAAATATTTACGAACCTGCAAAACTTACATGTAGCCTACATCTTAATCGAGATAAAAATAATAAAAAAAGCACAGAAAAAAACAACATTATTATAAAAACTGATTAATCTAATAAATTAAAATTAAAATCAATACAACTCTTTCCATTACTTTCTTCTTTGTTTCGAGTTTAAAATTTGGTTGAGATCTTTTCTTCTCTGGGAGAATGTCCATCTCTTGTGAATGCTTAATAAGTGGTCCTCTACCCCTCCCTCCCCCTCTCTCTCATCTGAGAGGGTGCACCCCCCCCCCCCACCTCCATCAGATCTCTCCCTCTGTTGCTGGAGTATCTAAACATGAACAAACTTGTTTCGTTTGGCATGGAAAAGGGGAAGATCTTTGGAGGCATATTTAAATTTGTGAGAAGTCACATAACTCACGTTGCCTGGACGTGAACTACATTTTCAGATCACTAAAGAGCTCAACGTAGGACATTTTCTGTTCATCCTAGTTGTGGAATCTGAAAGTAAACTTATTTCAGGAGACAGGAAAAATAACTTATAAAATTTCGTGGTGAATCAATCCATACTTATTTAATTCCAATTCCAATTTCATATTCGGAAGGAAAGAAAGAAAGTGAAGCCGAGAAAGTAAAACTTAGTAATTGATATCTTCAAAATTCTGAGAGAAAGAAAAAGCAATGCCTGAAATAGAGTTTGAAATTTTGGAGTAAACTAACAGTACGGTAAGTCAAGCAAGTTATAAATGTGCGAATGGTATATTTACTTTATCATAAAGAGTTCTCCTATGTGGAATAAGCTAAAGCAGCGTTAAATATTCGGAAGAAGTAAGTTGCTTATATATAGAAATTCTGCTGATGACTTTGGCACTTTCTTTAATAAGTATCCAGTTATCGAGATCATGATCTAGAAATTTCAGACATCCACTGTTGTAGCTCATCCATGATTTGTCCCGTTATCTCTTTGTTAATGTTCTCTCATAAATTTGCATATTACGACCTGGACCGAAGATCTACTGGTTATTTTAACACTACAATAATTTTGTAAACAGAATTTTCTGCAATTTTTTTTAAAATATTGAACTGCAACGAAACCCTTATCCAATAAAACCAAATAAACAAAAATCTCCCGAAACTCGAACCCTACTCCCCCAAGGACGTCTTCCTCTTTTTTCTGTTGTTGTTGTATCTATAAGTTGATGATGAGCTGTAGTGGTCCAGCCATATGTTCCTAGAGATGCGAGGCTGTGTGCTCCGAGGGACAGTGCTTTAAATACCAATTAGGACTCTACTCTCGTACACTCCCACACAAGAATGATGTCGACGTTCATCTAGCACACCCATTGGAATGTCTCGAAGAACTTTTTTTATTTTAATTTTTTGTGAGATGTACTGGATTGAGTTGAAGTGGAAGAGATTCGGAGAGGAAAAGTAATAGATACATTTAGTGATAAAATATAATTTGTTTTTCAGAATTTCTTATTTTCATAAAAAAATACATTTTTGTAAAATTTATTAATGCGACAATGGCAGTAAATTGATATTTGAGTGCCACTACCAACTTGCCTTTAGTAAATTCAATCTCATAATACCAGTAAATTTTATCATGTGTCTCAATTTGCCAATAGAGTCAAACCTGTTCCTCTTTTCAAAATTTTCATAAAATAATGTCAATGTTGTTGATTATTGTATTTGCTATACTTATACGAACAATGTTCTAGAACAATATACTTATCTCCATTATTTTCAATTTAATTGCTAAATTTTGCAAAATTACTTTCAATAATGACCAATAAGTTTAATATAGTGACCTGCAAACAGGAATTGACCAAAAATTCAACTTTGAGATCGTAGCTCTAAGGCAAAAGTACTGACTCCCTGCATAATTTAGTAATAAATGAATTCCAAACTTAAAGAAAGTCATTATAAATAATTTTCATAGCACCTCTTTTTATATCATTTCATTTAAAACCCTCCCTTTATCTGAAAACATATCACGAATTTCTCTTGTACTCCGTTTGAAACATGATGTGATTACATCAATTTGAGATTTAAATTGAAACTTTGCTTTGGTTTTAATTCAATATTTATTTTATAATTTCTATTAATTCAAAATTAATTATCAGTCGCATGTATCATATAGAACTAAATATTATTTTTGTGAAAATATACCGCTGGTCCGCTGTTGTACTAATCTGGTACATCTACTATTATTCCCTTTAAAAATAGAAAGAAAATGAAATATCTATTATTATATTGTTTTCTAAAAGTACTAAACATTAGTTAACTCCATAGTCCCTTTATTTTATGCTTGATGAGGTATTAAATTCATGTTGTAACTAAATAATAGAAGAAAATAAATTGCTTGAGGGATCATAAGGGAGTTTTCGGAGCAGAGGTCGTTTCTGAATTTACATATTTCACAAAATAGCTAAAGTTGTTGCATGTCTTACTCTATAAATTATTGCTTTCTCACTATACATGAAATACATCTGATTAAGGTGGAATATATTGGAATAATTCAATTTGTTGAATATATAGGAAATATTCCAAGAAATTGGCAATTAATAACGTGGATA
Source organism: Campodea plusiochaeta (assembly GCA_034698565.1). NCBI lineage: Eukaryota > Metazoa > Arthropoda > Diplura > Rhabdura > Campodeidae > Campodea > Campodea plusiochaeta. Next base: position 6,449 of record JAQIWE010004194.1, on the reverse strand, counting down.
ATGAAATACAAGCATCCTTATAATTTGCATATGAAAATGACATGTTATTTTAAATTGATTTTTTTTTTTTAATTTTCTTTTAACGTTCACATTGTTACATTTAAACTTTATAAGAAAATTACAATTATTAATTGTTATTTCAAGAGGTTTATATTTCCTATTTAAAGTTGTGAATTTGACTGCTACTAACATTATTTAAAAAGTTCGGATCGTTTGAACGTTATTTAGAATAATTACAATTATGAAGATTTAAGGGCCAATTTTTTCAGCGGGGTTTCATATGTTCCACTACAGCTTATCTGTCCTTGAGGTATAGAGTATAACAGAGAACAAAGCAAGTGAAACGGAACATGTGTATGGGAAAAAGAAGCGTCCCTCTGAAAACAAAGAAATTAAAAATACAGGTTTAAAAACTAAAATCCGAAAATTGAAAGACGTCGTACATCGTAGTACGCCAAATTTTTGACAGCACAACTAATTTTTATAAAGCAACGCTAAATGCTTTCGATTTCACGTGAGTATTCTGAACGGAACAGTATAATTTCCTTAACTAATCATCCTTAAGAATTTAACTAATGGATGTTTCCCATGTACCACGTGACCCCAAGTTCATATTCCCTAATACATTTGTAGGGCCGCCTCTGAAGGGGCAAGGGGGTTAACATGCATTAAACACTTTCCGAATATTTTTCTCTTTTGATCTTGCCGACAAAACGTTTCTTGGCTGATACTCGGTATGTTAAAGGAGAATGCTTTACTGAACTTTTCTTCAGAATTTGACAAATTTAATATTATTCAATGGTATTTTATGAAGTATTTTTTAAATTCCAGATCTTGGCGTTATTTTTTGGTTTTATGGTATTTTGGCGATAAAAATGTTCTTTCATATATGGAAACACAAGAATGTTCAGAAGTTAGGAAGGGTACCCACGGGCATTGTAAAATGATGTTATTACCTTTGCTAAATGGGGGTTTGAAGAACCATTAAAGGGGTATTTTTTCCTGCGGGAAGCCATCTTTTCCAACACAGCTTATGGGTCTCTTGGGATACTAATACAATAGAGAACAAGGAAAGTAAAACGGGATATGTGTGATGGAAAAAATGGCTTCCCGCTGGAAAAAAATACAGGTTTAAGTCTGTAACGTAAACCAGTCAAGTAACTCGGTTTTCCATCTTTTCCTACACAAGATTTGACTGACGCCTTCCTAATTTTACTTACTGTTTTCAAGGAACCCAACAGATTTAAGATTGATCTTGAAATAAATAGGTTTAAATTTCAAGTATAAATGAAATATTCTAAAGTAGATTTGCAATGAATCCACTATTAATAGTTGAATGATGAATGCTGGATTTCAATTTATAAGATAATAATTATTGTCTCGACTTCTCTGGGACTGATTCAGCTTGTCTGGGGCTGAGAGATCATCTATGACTCTAAAAAAATAATTAAATATTTCCATAAAATTCTCATAAATTCCGAATATAAAAGAATTGTACCATTTGTACTTTATCTTGTGTAAAAATCAAATTGAATTACTGCTTCAATATGAATATATAAACCACTCAGGATTTTATTTCGTTGCTGGAATAACGTCTTAACACGACTTCAGTTTCATTTATAAATATTGATTTAATTATATTTGAATTTTATTTTCATATAATTAAATCAATTTTTTATATTTTTTTTATCGAAAGAATAAATTTACAAAAAAAAATCAGAATAAGAACAATACCAGAAACTGACTGAAAGAAATCAAATAAAGAACATAATGGTAAAATCTCGGCTCATCCTCTCAACTTGTGCGGTATCTTGATCTCTTCTTTTAAAATGTAAATGCAAAAACACCAAACCAAAAACCGACAAAGCTTCCGATACTTCGCTTTCCGCCCACCCGTGGCTAGTATTGTCACAAACACGATTTATTACTTGAGGAAAAACGAAAAAAACTAAAGGAATTGTATGTCTTTGTTAAGGAAATGGTTGATCTTTATGACAAGTTTCCTGTGAGTTTGACTCCACCTTAGTTTTTAAGTAAGTCAATAACCTCACCTTTCGGAATTGATGATGATTTCATATTTCGTGAGGAATTCATATTTTTTGTTATTTTGAAATGAGTGAAATATTTAAATATCTAATATTACGACAAAATATTTTGTGATTTGTATTTGAGTTATCTTCTAATTTTTTTTTCAAGCCTTCTTGCTGGTAAGCGATAGTTGATAACCAAAACAGTAAGCGATAGTTGATTACCAAAACAGTAAGCGATAGTTGATTACCAAAACAGTAAGCGATAGTTGACTACCAAAACAGTAAGCGATAGTTGATTACCAAAACAGTAAGCGATAGTTGATTACCAAAACAGTAAGCGATAGTTGATTACCAAAACAGTAAGCGATAGTTGTAATAGTCTTTCAATTTAGAATAATTCTTGCAAAATTAATTTTCAATTCACAATTCATTCATTTAATTTATTTTACATTGTCTGAAATTTAAACTCCGCTAGTTTTATTCCATGATATTTCTACAATGATTATTATGAATATGATGAAATTAACAATTTATAATTACAAATTTTCTCGCCAAGAATGTTGTTTGTAAAACTATAAATTGGTTCTATTACTTCACTGAGTTTATTCTTCACATCAAAACACCACATATTTTCGTATACAATCTTTTACGACCATATTGAAATTATACTAACAGTTTCTTGACTCTTGAGAGCTCCAATAATAAAAGTTCATTATAACGCCAAGAAAAATAACTTGAAAAATATATCCTCATTTTCATTCTTACAATTATTGATTTTAAATTCAGCCTCTTGTTATTCATTTCTTTAAAGACATATAATTTCACATATCCAGATATCCTGTTTCAAATTAATTGAACTGATTCGAAATATTTCCTGGAGTCATGATTCTGCTAATTTCTGTTATTCAAATCTTCTACTTCTCCAAAAACTTGATTTGATAATGAGTTTACAAACTTTGAATGATCGAATCGATTACAATTTGAAGCACTCTTTAATTAGAGGTCTTCAATCAATATGTTTCCTAGTATGAAAGATGAAGGATAATTACATGTAAATTACTATAGCTGTTATTCTGTTCAAAACAACGTATTAGAGTTTATAAGTTGATCACTTCAAGAGAAAAGATGCTTGGCGGAAGGTGCAGATTAGGGCATTAGGGAATTAGATTTTATTATGAGAGCAGTATAAATTTTGATAAAATTAAAATGCTTTACAATGAAAACAAAATGAGAATGAGAAAAACTGAGCAAATATAAAATCGTATAGAAAAAATAGAAAAATATTACTATAATTATTAATTTAAATATCATTGTTTATTATATTACATTAAATATTATAAATGAGTGTAAAATCAAAACATCCAACTCTCTGATGGTTCGGTATCCTTTATAAACACCCAGTACAACTTACAACTGCTCATGCTGACTGCCTTCACTCAACTGATAAGCACATTATATGGAATGAGAGAAACATATTTTGCCTGTCGTGAATCAGTTTTCCTTTTAGTAAATGAGTCATTGACACATTCAAAGTGGTCAATGTAAGATTTATAGTGTCCTAGTTTGGTAACCCATTTGATAAAAAGTTACTCAGTGAACTATTTTTGATGATGGGTCTTTTAAGCAATGTATTAACGGAGTTATTCAGAATTTCAGATGATTCATTGATGAATTTCGGTTTACAATGATCAACATATAGGGGATAATCTTTCTTCTAGATCAATTGTAAATCTAGGACCGAGACTAACAATTGCAAATCTAGGACCGCGACTAACAATTGTAAATCTATAGGACCGAGATTAACAATTGTAATTCTTGGACCGAGATTGACAATTGTAAATCTAGAACCAAGATTAACAATTGTAAATCTAGGACCAAGATTAACAATTATAATTTTGGGACCGAGACTAACAATTGTAAATCTAGGACCGAGATTAACAATTGTAATTCTGGGACGGAGATTGATAATTGTAAATCTAGGGGCATTAACAATTGTAAATCTATTAAAGTAGTGCACCGGCCCAGCGGGAGGTGACCTATTTCCTGTACAAAATTGAGGGTTTATCCTATTCATTAAGACACCAAAAATGTATAGGATCAACCCTTGAAATTGTACCGGAAACTTTACATCTCCCACTGTCTCGATGCACTCCTTTAAGGAGAATAGAATTAAGTATTCAGTATTACAAGTATAAAGATATATTTCAAATGTAGCTGTAAAATCAAATTAAAAAAAAATAACTGAGAAGAAAGAGTTTGTAACAAATTGAAATATATAGTTAGAATAACATTCATTTTGAACTTAACACTTCTTTTTCGTTCTCTTCTGTATTTCGTATGCGTAACTCAGTAAAATTATTTTCCATCCTATTCTCAATATCTTGAAAAATCTTGACCCCACAGCATCATAAACAAACTAATGAACAGAAGTTATTATTTTTCACAGCAGTCTGTATTATTTTGAGTTGAAGTTGAGATGAAAAAGAGAACCCCAACCGTTCATTTTTTACAATTTGTTCCCGAATATTAAAAAGTAGTCTGCACAAAAAAGTGATCCTGGTATATTACTTTTCCTGCCTCTGGTTTTACGTCTTGGGAAGTGGCGTAATAATAAATAACTCGCGTGGAGGTGTAAAGAGTACATGTTACAGTGTTTCCAAAATCTTACGGACCCAAATCGATTAACCCATCAAGAGAGTTTCTGACATTCCAACAATTGATAATCCTTTGTTGACTTATTTGTTTTCTTTGACCAACTTATTGCGAATTGTATAGAAAATACACAATTTGAACCACCCAAACAAATGGTCAACAATGGGTTTACCTGTCAAAACAGTCTGAATACATAACCAGTTTGAGTCCGTAAGATGTTGGAAACACTATATATTTTTCTCTTTTCAGTCAACTCCCTACACCATGTTAGCGAAACATGCGAATGAAACCTATAACAACGCTGACAACGGAAGATACAAAGGGTTCTGTGTTGATCTAATTGATGAAATTGCAAAAGATTTAAAACTAACCTACACTATAAAACTAGTAAGCAAATATTTCGAACGACATGATACGAAAATGAATGAAACACAACATGAGAGAATTATTAAGAAATTAATTTCAGAAGTAAGTTAATAAGTTATATATTTGAAGTAAGGATTTGATTGATTATTAGTATGATACTAAAATAGTTAGAACGCATTCGTGTGCTTATACGAAATACTTAAAGGCAGATTATTTTTCAGAGGGAGATCCCGTTTTTCAACACGGATTGAAGGTCGCTTGATAACGCGAGCTCAATAGAGAGCAACAAATGTGAAACGGGACATGTCTATGGAGGAACGAGACCTCCGCTGAGAAAACTAGACGTTTAATAGTCCTGCAGCTCATCTCTTTTACTACCTGGAATTCTGGAAAGCCCATCTCTACCTAGAAAGCCGAAGCACGCAGTCTCCGTTGCCCATATGCAAGACACCTGCAATATTTAACGATTATTTTATATTAACATTTTACAGTTTTGTGAGGCTTTGACTTTCCAATAACAATTTTGATTATATAATGGCGGAATGGTATATGTGTTCTGATTGCTTGCCTTCTCATTACCTCACCTCTGTTCATTTCTTCCTCAATTTGATCCATTTTGAGCTCTTATTACAAACTCAACTATTTGTTTCATGCAAAAATATTGTGCCTGATAACTAGGGTAACCTCAGATATTCGTATGTTGGAAGTATTTTGATATAATTTTCTATGGGAAATAGAGGACAAGGAATATTTTATGTAGTCAGGGGCTCCGGAAGTTCTTTTTGACAGGGTGACGTGCCATTTTAACGAGTAAATTATTTTTCTATCTTGAACATCTCATAGAAAAAAAGATGTTTCCCACCAAAGACGACCTGTGGCCCTGAAGAGACGAATTTCGGGATGTTTTTTTCTGTCTGAAAAAACTCATCAAGGTCATTGAGCTACTGGGCTTTTTGGAGGTTGGAGGGCATAGCATGAAGCGCCATATCGGTTACCGGTCAGCTGATTGGGTACTTATTGCTTTTTCTCTAGCTATTTTCCGCCTGAAATCGCCAATTTTTGAGTAATGCGCTTTTTTAGCATTTTCCAGTTCCTGTAAGGTCAAAAATCATCTTGATCCTCTTATGATTTCCTTCATGCAAAAGTCATGTGTAATCGAGTTTTCATAGAATATCTTATTTTCGTTTCCCCATTTGTCAAGTTTGTGCAAGGTTGAGATTTCACTTTTATTTATTCACCACCATGAGTAAAATTAAATCGTAAGATATGGAAATGGAACTCGATGTATATTGTACTTTACAACATAAACAATGAATGTACGTAAAGTCCTTCCAAAATCTTACGAACTCAAACTGGTTATGTCTTCAAACTATTTTGACGGGTAAACCCATTGTTGACCAC
>JAQIWE010004193.1:0-11017 GCA_034698565.1 Campodea plusiochaeta | reverse complement strand
GGAGGAGTCCTTGAAGGGGGGGGGGGATTCGATTGGAATCATGTGTGACCAAGAATGTTAATTTATTCATATTTTTATACTTGTTTCGTGGATGTTCTTGAAGTAGATCTAGAGTTTAAGATAATTTGTCACACAATATTTTTGATACTGTAAAGTGCAACTTCAGACAACTATTGAAAGTGTTTTTTAAACAGAATACAATGTTTTCTGTACATTTTATAGTACCAGAACGAGTAGAGCCGTTACCATTTCAAATAATCACTGTACAAAATATAGATTGCGCTCTCTATTGCTATAATCTGTTAATCCACAAATGTGGTAATATTACAATAGTAGATCAGTGCTAAGCTAATGAGCCAAATAAGGTATATCAACTCATTCTTAAAATTAAGGTATGAAATTTGGTGATCTTAAACTGCTTCGATCTCAGGCCTGTCTTCTTTTTATAGATGCCTTATTTCTACACATCACCTGGATTATTATACTTATAACAATCTCAATCTTACATAATAAGCAAATATTTAATTTAAAATAACAATTTTTAAGTTAATTTAAAATAACAAATATTTAAAATTACAACATACAACAATTTGTAAACAAATTAATGCAAAGAAAAAAGGTCGTCAAATCTCAACTGCAAAAAATATTTCCAAATTTACCATGAAAATCAGATCAATTAGGGCAAATATTTATTTAGTATAATTACTATATTTTCCAACATTTTATCTGTCCTACACAACTTAAGCATTTTATCAAACATTTAACATTAACATTTAAGCATTTAATTCAAACATTTAAGTCGATTTAAGCAGACTAATTTGTTCACCCCTGCTCCCCCACGTGCGTGTGTAATCCTTTCCCAATCTCCCACCCCCACCCCTGGATGGTATTGTGATGCTGATAGAAGAGTGTCATTGATATTATTCACACTTTCTTCAGGAAAACAATTTTCATCCTCTATTGTTGGTGGGATATGTAGCGACACTCATTAGCATTACTATAGGCTTTCTAATCGCAGTTGATACGAGAAACAAGATACTGCTCTTGGGATGAGTTATTTACGAGAGTGAATAGAGAAGTTTTAGGAATATTGGTTTTCGCGTGTAAATCAATTTTTATGGGTGATGAGAAATATTGCTAGAAGATGTAGATTCTTCTTTTTATTTGGCGAGCTTTTTTTTAAAAAAAATACAGAAAAATATAGGAAATTGAACTTGACCAGTTTAGTAAACATATCGTAATGAATCCAGAATGATATGATGATTTAATAATCATATTATTATTATTGAAAACAATAATAACATTATCCGCGTAAAGAATATATAATTCTAAAAAAACATTCCTTCTTCTCTGGGTCATTTTTATAATTATATAACCGGAATTTTCAAAAAGCAGTTTGATTGTAGTTTAATATTAGAGATGAAGAAAGTATATTGTAGTTTCAACAAATTCGCAACATTAAACTCACAAAGTAATGCCAAACGAAAATGAACAAACCTGACATCTTACATAAAGAGCCAGGAAAGATATCAACTGCATTATTGAATTATGATTATCCCTTTGGAATTTTCGCTGATTATTATGTTTTGTAGTGTAGTACTAAATTTTAATTAATAAAGAAGACTATGTAGCTATGTGGAAAATAAAGATGGCTAAATCAACTATGATGTTTTTTTTAATTGGGAGAAAAAAAAACATTTGTGAATATTCTGCAAGTGTTAACCTACCATAATATTGTTCTTCTTTATATCTTTTAGTGAAGAGTATATTCATATTGGATTATCTTTTTAATGAAAGTGTTGTTGTTTTCTTTCTTGCATGAAACTGCAACGCATGGTGTCTTCTTTGTTTTTATTTTGATTTATGTGATATGATAACAATTATAATGTGAGGTAGTAATATAAACTGTTGGGTTGTTTTGTTTTGACATGTGAGAGTTGGTTCTTCAGTTTCTGTCTTATTCTTTAAAACAAATTGAAGATTTGCTCTGTTTCTTGGAGAAATTGTGTCACTTTAACTTCTATGTTTTATGGTGAAATCAGAGAATTGTAAAATAATTTATTGCTTTAAAAAGAAATTTAAATTGTTTTATTAATAGCAGGGTGTAAAACGTGATTTATAGTTTGAAAACTATTTTTATATTACTTTTATAATTTTCTTTCGTTAATGAGAACTTTTTTGTTCTCAGTGATTTATTTGTGATGTTGCTACTTAAGATTATTTATAACGACACATCATCACCCTCGTTATCGATAGGGGATCTGTTTAGCATTGTTAAAAAAAATCTTTAAAATGTCAAATTCAGTAGCATTTTCAAAACACGCTTTCGTTTTACTTATATTCTGGTTGTATAACATTACTTTATTTATCAGTGACCTGTGAATATTGTGAGTAAAATATTATTATGTGAATAAATCTAGAAATGTCTTATAATAACATCTCATCTTATATAAAGCTATGATATTTTGGAATCCGCTGGAATTAATTTTTTTTGGTTTGAAATTAAATTTAACACAAAATTTCCATTTTATTCCCCAGCAACTCCGCGGAGCTGAACGCCATTTGAAGAAACTAGAGTACCAACTAAGTAAACTAGATGAACTCTTGGAGCAATATGGACTCCAACAGAAACTCCGTGATGGAGTTCGAACAATGGCTTATGCGTACGTGTTATCGCCTGGTAAAGAGAAGGAGAGTGCGTTACATCGGGTTCGATCAGGGTTTCGAGAGTGTACGGATATTCTATGTGCACTCGAAGCGCAGTTGGAGCAGATGATGGGGACATTGCAGTTTCAAATGAAAGGTGAGGTTTTTTTTAGTATTTCGGTTTAGTATCAAATTATTTTTATAAACCTATTACAATATTTGAAGTGATTACTTTCTTATCTATATGCATCAGCGAAGTGTATCGTTTATTTTCAACAGTCTATTTGACTGTTGAAAATAAACTCTGAAATTATTTACAAATGAAGTATACAGGGAATTGAATTGTATAATGATTTACATTATTTAATGATCCTGTATTTAATTTTATTTTTGAAAATGGCATTATAAAGTACTGTATAAATTTAATTTAGAGACTTTTACCATTATTATTTTACAAAAGTGGACAATGCCAGTAAAGAGCAGTAGGAAATTTTGTATACTGTTTTTGAAAGTGAGTTTTCAATAAACTGGTAAATTGAAAGAGGAGTACGCTCTTTTATTAATTTGTTGCAGAAATTTGAGTCCATCAAATATGTCAAATATTGGATTATAATTTACAATGAAATTATATTCTCAATAAAAGAGAGTTTATAATAATTGGACATTCCAAGCACTCGTAATTTAGCATTAAGTACAATAAGTTGATGATTTACATGACGGTTATCGTATATATTCGTCGTCATCATCTGCCTTTCAGTAAAGTTACATAAATTACTCTTGTTGAAAAACGACTCTAATAAGGCAATACAATAAATTATTTGGACTTTTTATAAGCTTCACAAAAACAGTACAGTATACCATATTAACACATTTTTCACAAATGTGTACTGTATATCCTAGAGTCTGTCGCAGCAGCTTTGTGAAGACAGATGGTCTGCATTCTCTGTAATTATTACATCAATCTTCCATTTGCACAGTGAAAATAAATTCTAAAAGTGACACGCGAAATGGAACATGTATAATTATTAATGACTACAGCGAAAACTATCCCAATAACACAAATAATATAATAAACTAAAAAAAGAAACTTTCAAATAAGACAGACTCAATTATAGCCTGGCCTAAGTTACTCATATATGCTTAAAATTGTGTAATATTTAAAAGAACTCTAGTCTTACTCGATGGTTTAAATCTAGCAATATATTTCTCTTGAATTATGCCCTAATTTATATTTAATTTTATAAGTTTCCCATCTTTAAGCTGATTGCATTATGAGTAATGTAACTTATGAGTATATAACTATTATTACTAATATAATGTCAAACATAAGCAAATATTCACAGTTTTCCTTATACAATAACTCGTGCCACTGAGTCTATTTCCTCGTTGAAAAATATTTATTACATTAATAAATTGGGTTAAGATTTTAATGAAACCATAAACCCAATTCTGTTTTATCTCTTAAGACAGTTCCACATTTCCTAGTTTCTTATCTAACTTTTATATTCTTTACTGCTTCTTTTTATTACTTGATTTATTGACGTGGTTTATTACGAGAATAATCAGAACGGTGAGAGAAATTCCCTCTTGATACAAATTAAAACTAAAGGTCGCTCAAATGTCATAGTCGCCCCAAACGCAAATAAAGTGTTCTAATCCTATCTTGGCTTTGCAGATAAACTACGTATAATAATAGATTTTTATATATGCGGTAGTGAATCATAGCTGGAGGGTTTTTGTATAGGGAAAACAGCTGGATACGTTTTGTGCACTTGGGAGACAAAGAATTGCGATGGGAAATTAAAATGTTAGATTTTGAACGAATTAATTAATTTAGGAGACTGGAGAGAAACTGGAACAATTGCTGTAGTTGGTTATTCATGGTACAAAATATTCAGAAATGATTATAAGGTTGTGAAGACATGGATGAAAAATTATGGTTCCAGTAGTATAGTTTTAAGTCCCGTTGAAATTATTTTCAAGATGTACAGTATAGGCTACTGTAATCCAATTGTATTTTTTGAAGTCAGGAAACTTTTTAACTTTACTCTGTGTGATATAATCATTTAATATTATTGTATATACAGTATAGCATTGAAATATATCAAATGCAAATATATCAAACACAGTTACAACTTTCTTTTAGAATTTAGGAAAATTGCATTAATTTTAATTAAGTTATATTATATTTACTGAATAATTGGGTAAGCTTATCCTTATACTGTAGGTATGAAAACTATTCGTTATAGCATTCGGTTCTTGTGAAATAAAATAATTTCATATTCAAGTCAATTTTGTTGCTATCCAGTGAGGATGTGAAATTTTGCAAAAGGAAGTTTATTGGCGTAGCATGCTACAGAATTTTTCTTAGCACTCGTTGAAGCATCGAAGATCATCAGTATAATTATCTGCTAAATCTAAAATCCACCAAGTACGGAATAGATGCAATTATTAACTATAAGACCTTTTGTTCATGTTCATGAATGTTATTGGATATAAAACGTGGAAACAATAAGAAAGAAACCTTTGACAAATAATGTAGATAGTCTGATCCTGTTTCTAAAGTAAACCAAAATAATCAGGAATCTTTGATGGAATATAAAAGGGGCCGTTCAGCTGGCATTATTTAATTTTATGGAAACATTTCTTCATGTCAGGAATTTTCACCAATTGAAGTTAAATGTTCTATCGCCAGCATGAACTAATGAATTGTCAATAACTTTCTCCCCTTTGTTTGATTGTTAGATATTGTGATAGATTTGGAGAAGCTCTTGAAACACGTATTATCATATATCACTGCTTCCCTATTCCTCTCCCCTACCACGTCAAAGACAATCAGTAGTAAAACAAAAGAAATGTTTACCCCGCTGTCTCAACTAAGTCTACTACTGGGGAACACAAAATAGTCCAAAGTAACTGGAAATATTTTGGAGATTTTCTGTCCTAAAACATCAGATCATTTCATAAATTAAATCATTGACACTACTCCAGACTATAGAAACTTTTGTTTAGAAAAAGGGTTGAAACTGGTTTCTTTTATTGTTTTTTTTTTAACTTCTTACGAAGGTTTAATAACGAATGATTAATTTTTGTGAAATTATTGGAACATCGAAGGGGAGTTCTTACATCAATGAAAACATAATTATGTGTTACCAGTCATATATTTTAATAGTTTCCAGAGTTATTTAGTCATTGATCAATCCAAATATATTAAAAATACGAGAAAGAAAATTCCTCGAAATATCTGATAGTCGAGTATAAAATACTTAAAAAGCATAACCCACCTAAGAATTGCTTTTGTTACCGTATTGAAATCTTATTCGTCCTAAAACAATTTAAATCATTTCATCTGAAACAATATTACAATCGTCACAAGTATCCATAAGTTAGATGATCACTGGTTTGTGATTACTATAGTTTAAAGTGACAGTTTCTTTGTTAGTCAAACAAACTTCACTAGGACCATTGCAGATCATTGAAAATAAATTAATCCTCTAAAATTATAACTTCCTAACCAAAAGTTCGGGAAACTCAGTTCACTTTTTCCTGTTTTTCAGAAGAGGAATCATCAGCAATACCATTTTATACATCCTCAAACTTTTGTGTTACCCAGTACCCTCCATATATTTATATCTTGGAACTATACTTCCTTCCCCCCTCCCCATCGTAATAGTAGTTAGTGAAAAGAAGAAAATGAAGCGAAAGAAAAGCTTATTTCCAAGATCTCATTCGGATATAGGGGAACCGGAAATAGGGTGGGGAGGGGTCTCTGAATCGATTGCTATGTAAGAACGTTCTTAAGAGAAATCGTGAAAAATTGCTGCTTTTCAGGAGAAACGGTGTAGGCTATATAGGTGGGTTTAGGACTACCGTATAGAACTGATATAGCTGCTTAGAGAAGTGGGGGCTGTTGTAGGAATCAAAAGATTTCGTTACCGCGGAAGAATTGGGTAGGAGACTTTTCATTATATGTGTGTCTACATCTTTACAATAGATGTTTTTTATATGTTACACTGTAGTGAAATGAATTACTACAAACTGTACAAACAGGAATTTCTGAAAAGTGTTCTAACCCCCTATGCCAAAAATACCTAACACAGATAAATTTATTTTCTTTTTCGAACAGAAATTTCTTAGCTCTAAAAAAACTTTTAAGTGTTTGCCTGGATTGAATATCCTTTCCTAGAATCGTGGTTCTTCCTGAAAAAATGGAAAACACAGTGACAGAGAAAACTAGCTGATATCCATGTTACCTGAAATTACAGTTGTCTTTTGATTTATTTGATTTTGATAGACTGTTTTAAATTTGACTATGACCGTAAACCTCAACAAATGTAGAAAATTTAAAACAGCGATAGTAAAAAATAAGTTGTTTGTTAATTTTAATATAATTGAAAATGTCAGAAGCGTATAATGAGTATATCAATTTAATAACATTTGAGTGCTTATGAAGTCTAAATTATAATTAGTAATGATTGATGCATCAAGAACGATGAATTCCTCATAATGTAATTAGCAATTTTCAACATCACTATCTGGAGAGAATACGTGAGAGCTCTTTCAAAGTTAATCTCCGTATAGTTCCACGTGTACTCATATTCGTTTCATTTGACAATATTAATTTATAAATGATTGTAGTTGTGTGTTGTGTATGCCCCATTCAACCAGATCCATTAATTCCGGGGTGGATTTCCCTTTACACTTAAAGCTGTTGCTGAATTCAACTAGAGATGGGCAGGCATCTGAAAGTTTTTTCAGAAATTATGATGCTTATCAAACCATTTTTTTTTCTTTTAATTTGTATGATTTTTCATTTGTGTTGGTCACATTAACACCATTTCTTTGGTCACATTTAGCATTTCGTTGGTCACATTAACAGCATTTCTTCAGGGCTGCTTGAAATATAATAGCTATAACTTGCTACCATTGTGCAAACACGATAGTTGAAAATTTTATTTTGAATTGTATAAAGAATTAACTTGGCATTCATAAGAGTACTTAATCCATCATTGTTCTAATCTTTTTAGTTAGAAAAGGAAACATTAAACAACTTATATAATGGGGTTGACTTTTACAAAACAAATCAAGCAATGACGTAATTTTGAAAAATATATATCTTCTTTCTTGTCAGAATTAAAATTATACAATAATGGCAAAATAATTTTTCACTGCCCTCATCAGAACAAAACTTGCACGTACAGTAAATGCTTATTTTAACTTTCGTTTTGTGTCTCCGGGGTTCCTCAACCACGATCCAGTGTAGTAGCACTCTCTGGTTCTAAAAGAACCACTTCTATGCGGTTAACTCCTATACGTATTTCAGAACTATGCTAGAGTATTTTCAGTGATGGTGTTTTAATGCTACCTGAGTGGCAAATTGGCTTAGGGGTGAAGTCACTATGGAATGAAAAGTGAACTTCACTTTCAAAATGTTCACTAATCCTAATTAGCCAAGAGCAATGGCAAGAGCTGAAGCTAATACTTGTATAGTATATTTTGTTGTTACCACTTTTTTAAATGAAAGATCTTTTAAAATTGAAACGGTTTCAAATTAGTGTTACTAATATTCGTACAGAAGCTTATAAGTTATATACATTGTGAATATCTAAGAATTGTACTATACCGTTATATTGAAGATCCCCTGAGGATAATCTATATTTTTGTAGTTTCTTTTGTACGTTGAGATGACAAATTCGATTGAAATCATTACATCGACTTATTCCACTGCACAGCGAATGTTCCGATATCCATTTACAATTTCAAAAACTGCTTGGAGACAAATAACAATATCAAAGACTACAAGCTGATACAATTTACTCTGAAATGTAATGAACTCTGAAATGTACCATTGTTCAAGAAATTGATTTGCTCTCGATATATCCACAATAAATTCCCCCTTTGCCCATGTCCCCTTCAACCCCTTCCCCTGGATCATTTAGGTTACTCTCAGCATCATTAATTTTATGTTTCAACCTGAGTTTGATGGTTGCAGCTTAGGTTTATACGATAGTATTATAGCCATCCCCAATTCCCTTGTTAGATCTCTCTGTTCAACGCTGATTCAACGCTTTAGTGGGGAGACGTGTACGTACTGGTTTCATTTCTGGAAAGGGTTATTTAATGAGGTTTTTATGCCTTGTCGATTCAATATCCAGTTCGAATAAGGCATTTTACCTTCCAAAAGAGTAAGTTTTAGCAAGTAAATTCGCTGATTGATTTCCTTTTACCGGTACTGTATACTACAAACAATATTTCTGTGATGGGCTCATGTTAGTTCAGGTCTTCTTCTTTTTTTACAACTTTCCAGTAAGATGATATTAAGGTAATAAATGTTACCAACTGAAACTAAATGCTGTTCTGTATTATTATAACTAACAACAATGAGTTCTTGATATTTTGAAGCGACATTTTATCGCTGAAACTTTTTTTAAATGGCAACTTTCATTTTAATGGAAAATTTCGTCTATGTTATATTAATATATAGACGTAATAACAGATGAAGGTCGGAGAAACTGAAAATAATGAAAGAGATTTTTTTTATATACCTTTTTTATTTTTATTTGACTCTCAATGTTATTGAAATATTTCAAATCATATTTATTATGGCAGAAAATGGTAAAGTTGAGTGATCAATTCATTGAGGATGCACTGCTTTAAAACTTATCCTGAACAGAAGATGGTTTCATTGAAAGAAATAATTGAAATATCTACTTTTTTCTTGCCAATAAAATGAACAAAAACTGAATCAGGAAAGTGCAAGTTGAGCATCTCTGTATAACGAAACCTCTCAAACAATATATTCTGCCCTAACATACCTTGAGAAATAAGCATGCTTTGCTTGTGTCAATTCAGTTTACCCTAAACCCGTGTATTGGGATGTGTTTTCTTCTGAATTGAATTTGTTGTAGTGAAAGAGATTCTTCTTTGTGTTTGGAAATTGTATTGACAGTCGTGGTATATATCTGAAAGATTTGGGAGAAAGGCTTCTTTCCACTTATGCTGCTTTTTTGATATGTTGGAAAAATATATAAGCAAAATGCACTATTCTAAGTCGTTGTCTTTTTTTCTTCTCGGAATCCTAGGTGTCCTTTTTATTGTTTTACGGTTGGCAAATCATAGAAAAAACAATGAAAATTTATTGCAGCATTACTATTGTTTTTCTGTTTGAAAAATTGATCTTTTATATTATTGGAAACATTTTCTATGCCAAGAATTGTTAGGTAACAGAAATAATATACTCATTAGCAATTCTTCTCGATCACTTTTGACTTTATTTCAATGTGCTAGTATCGAGAATAAATTATAATATACCAATATGATCCTCCACAATTATGTCTAGGACTCGATAGGAACTCAAGTTTATTCAAAATAACACATGTTTCTCTTACAAGTCGTATTATATTGCTGATGAGGGTCATTTTCATCTTCAGCCGAATTGGAGCGAAAGTGGGGCTGCACCTTTGCACAACGCTAATTCTCTCATGCATGCATTAAAAGTAAACAGTAGCATCATCATGCAAGTTTTCGTTATCGTTTTCAACTTTAACACTTTTAGTGCATGAAAGTTGACCAAGTTTCAACAATTAATTTGGGGTCATAAAAGAAAATAATGTACATTTTAATTATCTCTTTGATTATTTCTACGATACTTTATGACGGAAATTGTATCAGAAGTTCTGTCTTGTGCACTGGGCGGAAAAATCATGATCATCTTCCATTTCAAAATGATAATTAATAATCTCGTCGCAGAATATATCCCAGTGGTGATGCTGTCATTCTTCAATGAAGAAACACATCACAATCATAATATGTTAATCAAATGCATAATTTGTCAGTCTCCAGTGGTTTTAATATGATGAGGAATCACGTTTACTGTACATAATTAAAAACATTGATGTGAATTTTCAATAATTCTTTTTCTGCACTATGGAGCATTCTTCAACCTTACGATCCTCGATTAGATTTTCTCATCGAAATTATTTTTGAATTTGTGATTACGTAATATTACTTAAGCATCACAACATATAAGATGAACTCCGACTAAACACTTGTGGACAAACATGAACTTTGCTAGACGCTGAACTTTGGAGTTAAATACCCAAATGTAAATTTCTAACAATGAGTCAATGACTATTGTAGTTCACCCATGGGTATACACTACCAGTGACAATAATGAAACACTCAAGCTTTGAGAACAATCCCAAAACTAACTTTAACCATTACCTGTAACAGTGCATACACGTGTCAACTCCCTCCTATGTACATATTTCAACTCATTTAATTCCCTTTCCTATACCAAAAAGCCTATTTTCTTTTATTACTCCTCTTCCTCCCCCTCCAAACTATCAAAAAACCTACACATTTCATTCAC
>JAQIWE010004192.1:0-11019 GCA_034698565.1 Campodea plusiochaeta | reverse complement strand
TTTGATTCATATTTGTTAAGTTTGTCAAAATGGAGTAATAAAGACCAATAAAGAACTGTATATAACTGGTAATATTTTGACATTTATGTAATATCAATGATATTACGTAAATGTCGAAATATTACCAGTTATATACAGTGTTTCATTGGTCTTTATTACTTCATTTTGACAAACTTAACAGATAGCGAATTAATCACAAATTGGTACACTGGGGTTTCTTGCTCAATCAGTGAAGCAAATAGTTTAGTCAATTTTAAATAAACAATGAAATCAAAGTAAATTCTTAAAATAGGAAAACACAATGAAGCTTAATATAATTATAAAAGAATTATATAGGAATGGAAAAGAGTAACTGTATTGTCTATTTATCCCAATGAACTTTTCTTAAACTTTCCAATATTTCATGCAATCGTACACTTAAAGTGAAAAAAAAATCGCATTGGTATATTAACTAAAACGCTTGCAACACAATATGCTGAATACAGTAATTTTAAATGCTATAATAGCTGTAAATAGTAACTAACTGCGTTCACATTACATATGAAAAGTATAGTAAAGCTGCTTGTACTATATACAGTACGCTTCTATGTGAAATAGATATATAGAATGGAATGGGAACAGACGCTAGTATATGTGAGAAAGGATAACAATGGTTACAATGTTCAATTCATGGTTTTAACTTTGACATATAAATTTTTATGAAAATGTGTTTTAAACTTTGTAGTAATTTTTTTTTCGAGAGGGAGAGAATCGCGAAAAGTTTATACGTATAGCAATAAGAGGTCTTCTTAAATAAAATGCATATATGGTTAAAGTTTTACTTTATATACATACGTATACAAATAATGTATTCACAAAGTAACCTAGTTTTAACTATCACTGTTGATGGCACAAATTTTATTTTTCATTAAAATATTAATGTCACTGTGTGATTTATTTCTGCTGCAATTCGCTTATTATCAAAGCAAGTGAAAGTAATATGTAAAAAATGATTTATCCCATTCATGTTCTACTGTAGATTCTAATATATTTTATCAAAATGTTGTTGTTCTGAACTGAATTATACGATAGGTGCACGTTTTGAAACTTGTTATAATTTCAATCACCAGCACGCAGAAGGTGTAACGGATGAAAGATATAAAAAGGCTATTGTAAATCCTACATTAAAATCTTGACTTCTGCTGACAAACGTTATATTGATATATACTGCTCCTGAAGTATAGTTCGATCATTGTTACAGCGCTGCAGTTCTGTTTATATTGGGACTTATGGTCCGAGATATACTCAAATTAACATTAACTATTTAATCAAAAAGTGTTTTCTCCAAATTGGTTTAAAGCATGTGGTATAATATAGCAATAGATTATTATGACAGAGTTACAGACTTGCTTCAGCCACATTATAAAATGTTTTACCAATCAGAAAGTTCATCACAATTTTAAATGCTATAATACGCAATAAATAGATGATTACACTATACATTAGACAGTTATACGCTTACAGACACAATTAGAGACAGTTGTTTCGTCACTTGAAGTTTCATTAATTATACCTGTCCGCAGAAAATTACGATATTGATTCAGTCTATAGTGAAACAGTTAATAATGGAATACCATGCAGACCACTGCCATCGCACTGTAAGATGTAAATTATTATAGTTTTAACTATCTGTGGTATAAAAGAATATGTTTGATAACTACCAGTGAAGTAAAAGGTGGTCTTTTCTTATATAGAACAAAACAACTGTTTTTCAATATCAAATCAATACTTGATAACTATGACATAACCTCCAATAGTTTTCGGAATGAAAAATAAAGATTAGTTGCTAGACTAGTTTCAGTATATTACCATTAACAATAACAATTGCAAAAGGTTTTGTAATTACTCTTTTTTATATAGAAACTTAATTTAAAAAAACTTCTGCCAGAGGAGATCCCGATAAATGACGGAATCTTTAACTCAACTACATTTTTAAGGTAAACTGACTGTTATTTGATTATTGTTCGGATAGTTCAAACACAATGTACTACAGGTATTTTTTAGCTCTTTATGAAGCAAAGAACACAAATGTATCAACAATATATTAATAATATTAGTGAAAAGACATAACTTTCTTGAAGCTTGATGTGTTTTTTTTTTTAAATATTACCTCACTTCCGTATCCTGCAAGCATATGTAACCTATGTGCCTTAGTTGTGTGCGGTGTTGTATAATCATTGGCTTATATGGGTTATATCCATATTTCATCTAGATGAATTGAGGGAGGGGGGGGGGGGGAGAGAGAGAGAGAGAGAATAATGTTGTGTTTTTAGCCTTGGTTTCCGAAGAGAATAGCTTACAGGACGATCATGTCTACCCTTCGTGCCCCTAATCTCCGAAGATATTTACCTAATATTCAGGATTTAAAATGCGCAGTCCCAGATCAATAGAGTCAAGTCAAAATTTCATCTTCATGAACTTTTAAAGTGTCATTGAATTTTTCGGAACCAATCAGCGGATTTTGATCGAATTTTCAGGACATTTCAACTTTAAAAAGAAAATGCTGCAATTAAACCATTAGTGTTGTGTTGTGATTACTAATATAGTTGTAGAATTTTGACCACATCTTTCAGTTTCCAATCTATGAACTTTCAAACTTTTGTAATTATTTTCAAACCTTCTTATTTGTTCACTGTGTTCACTGGCGATGCTGTAAGCTCTTAAGGTAAAAAGTTAATCCAGACAATATATTCACTTGTCTCTTTCGTCGTTTTTTTTTTCGTTGAAGATTTCAGAAAACATTAATAATATCTGTAAGCTTACATCGGTAAAGTTCATTAACCTGCTGCAAGGGTGCTACTGGAGAATGCTATGTGCAGACTGGTATTAGTTTCTAGAAAACCCTCGTACGTATGATCTAGTCAATGATTTTCTTTTAATTCTCTAAGGCACTTAGATTAGAAAATATCTACAGAACACACTATATTTTATATAATGTGGTTTTCACAAATTCAATTTGAGATCTGTTGAATAACATCAAAGATACGTATTTGAAAATACACAACTATACATGTATGTTAAGTACACACTTTTATTTTTAGACAGCAAAATAAGAAAATTCAGGGATGAAGATAAACTACTGGCAGAGATTCGATATAAATAACTTCAAAGATATCTATGTGCTATCTTTAAAACCTGTAATTAAATTAATGCACAGGATGTAACAATTGATGAATTACAAATCTGTTCTCACCCTACACATTCTATTAGAATTTCCAAAGCTATAGTTTTATAAAAGGCATCCCATCATCATTGTACAATCTCTTTTAACTGGGACGTGAAACCGTGCCCACTAGCTATACTCTAATTACTCTTTAATGAATAAGGTGTTCATAATAGACCTGTTTGATTTCCTTTTACACTGTAAAGTGAATAGATTTCATTTTCAGATTACTGTACAAAGCAACACCATACAGAACTGTAAATTTCACAGTGAAATATTGCAATTGCTGAGTTCATATCATTTTGTTAATATACGAGTAAAACTGTTGTTTTATTTTTTGTTGTAAAAGAATTTCTGTTTAATCAAGAATAAAGTTGATATTTTTTTTTTCAAAAATTAAAGTATGTAAATGAATCTAAACTTAGTTTTGTTTACTGTGTAACATATACATTCGTTTCGTTGTTACTAAAACTGTGAAACATGTAAAACATTCATATTTGCTTGGACAAATGATCAACCTTATGTTATCAATGCGCATAAATTAATTGTGTCAGAGCAGAGAACAGAGAGAGAGTGAAAATAATTAATTTCAATATTATTCTTTTTTGAACTTCATATTTATCATAATTATATCGCCCTTTATATCGTTCGTTGTTGTATGTTTAACAAATCATATTTAACTGTGTAATGAGAAGTTATTATTACTGTACTAAAACACTTGCATTTACGAATACAATTCCACTATGGGTACATTTCGATAATAATAAAAAAAATTGTAGAGGTTCATTATTCTTATACTAATAACAAGACTTGAGTAACACCGCGGAAAACATTAAGCACCTAATTATCTATCAGCGTGTTGAAAAGTTTGATGAGATTGGTGGACACTTATATGTTTTCCGAACACGAATATTGCTGTAATGCAACCTTTCCAAGTCATTATAAGGTTCACCAGAAGTAAACATGTCAATCAAAAGTTTTGCTATTCCATGACGAAACTAGTAAACAATCTTATACATTAAATAGGTGACTAGAACTAAAGTTCAGTGAAACTATCTAAAACAAAACAACGAAAATTTTCGAATCCTGTCAAAAGCATCTGACATTGTAGTACCATCTGATGCTTCTGACGTAAAACACCTACATGCTAATTAATATTCTCACACATAAACTGAAGATTGTAACGTAAGTATACTACATAAAATCTTTATGATTAATTGAGGAAGAAACCTTATGCTGTTAAGGTGCGAAAGTTTGATTCGTAACTTTTATCAGCTGTAAGTTCATCATTGCTAAATGAAAATCTCTTTTAGTTTTAATGAATTATTATGAGGTAGTACGTGAAGTTGTAATTAGTATGTGCTTAGTGTTTGAATGTACTGTATGGGTGTTTTATTCAATTTATAATGATGTTGGGGTTATGTGGGAGTTGGCAGGGATTAAAAGAACACCTCGGAAAAGTTTCGGAGCTTTTCGATGGAATTATTTTGTCCTTCTGTAAAAAAAAATCGCCGCTTTTTTTTTTTTTTGCATTTGAAGTTGGTGTTCATATAGTTCGATCTTTTAAAATGTGGAGATTTGAATGATCAATTCTTACTATAACTGTTACTTCCTGTAAAATAATGGGATTAACATGGTTCCTAAATCATTTATGTATTTTTATTCCTGTTAGGTTAATGATGCAGAAAAATATTAACAAAGGAATAATATTGTAATATAGAAAGAAATATGCTCTATTTCTAAAGGAATATTATTGTTCTGAAATAAATTTGAGTTGGTTTCTGAAAGTTCAGTCAATATAATGAGGCATGATATATTGGTTATTTCACTTTTGCTTTTTAATATATGCCATCTTCCAACACTAATCCACTTCTGAAAATAGTGCTCCTATGTTATTTTCATGTAGGAATATAGGACTTTCTACAGAGACCTTTATAATAAGCATTTATATATTTATTTCATCAATGACTTTCCTTTTGGTGCGAAATTTCTCTTCATCACATATTTTTTTGCATTTTAAGCAGGTATGAAAGTCACTGCAACTGTAATAATTAGACTACAAATGATGAGGAGGTTTATAAAAACACTGATAGCTCATTTTGTGACAGGTGGTTTAATCACACTATCATCACCTTTATAGATTCAATTCGCTGTAACATTCAATGTAACACTCATCTTCACAGTGTTAATTCACTGTAGAAAATGAACCATTGACATATCTCAATGAAAAGCTTTTCCTGAAAATGTTTAAGATGATGTGATATTAACGAAGGTATTCGTAATAAATATATGTATTTTGAGTTTCTTATGAAGTTTTATTGACTGCAGACGTATTTTTACAGGCATGAACATTCCGCTTCCAACAGTGTATTTTACAAGCTTCATTATCAAAGTATAAAAGAATACCGAACTCTCAAACGGAAGACTTTAAATGATGATATTCAGTGTGATACCGTATACTATGAGTGCGGTTGCACTATCAGTTTAGTTCTTTATATATATGATAAATAAAAACAAATTAGAGACTTATAGAAGTCTTTTATTTTATACATAATTGTATCTTAATAAGCATAATAATAATTCAGCTTACCATGCTTCAAAATCACTGATAAATTATATTAAAGTGTTTTTGTGTTACATCTAACATTAGATGAAACATTAGATGTAACACAAAAGCACTTTAAAATAATTTATCAGTGATTTTGAAACATGGTAAGCTGGATTATTATTAAGTTATATTTATTAAGATTATCTAGAGTTTATTATTATGTTTATTAAGTTATCTAGAGTTTGCCATTAAAGGGTTACCTGCAGCTAAATTGACTTTTCTGATATAATAATATTCCAATATTAGTCTTCTTGATATAAATAACTCATATTATTTTCCTTACCTGCCAAAAATCACCGGTTGTGGAGATATTCACCTTATAAAATGACAGAAAATAAGCTGTAAGGTAGCGGAACAATCGTCGCTCAAAACAAGACAACTGCTAATATATGAATAAAATGATTAATTTGTATTATTTTTAAGTCAGTTTTGTTACGACTTATGAGATAAGTGTTCTGATATGTGTTTTTCCGCGAATAATATGCATATTTTCGCAAGGTAGAGAAATTAAGCAGGTCGATTTGTGCTACCTTGTGGAAAATCTATCCACTATTTAAACAGAAATATCTCTTGATCCGTTGGGTCAAAAAATGTCAAACTTTTTGCAAAAATTCTTTATTAATATAAGGCACAAGAAAATCACAGAAAACCGGAAATTCATTATCTGCAAGTAACCCTTCAATAATAATAATAGTAAACATGGCTAACATATGGAAGAGGCTCTACGTTTCTCACCGTATGAGGATTGTTCCCATGCTGATGTTTCCGTATAAAGTAACGGCTTATTATTAATATTTTAATAAATATAGTATGTTTAACGGTAGTATACCAATAAACGACAATTGAAAGTACGTAGAATTTTCTCAGAAATATGTAAATTAGCGAACTACATTTGCAAAGAACATGTCATCCACTTCTCATTATAACAACATAGAAATGAATAATCTTGAAAATGAGAGAACGTGATATTACTGATGTTCATAAATTACAATTATGTGCATAATATCGTCTTTGTATTTCTTCTTACGAAAATTGTTAATTAAACATGAAAACAAAATATCACAAAAGAATGTAAATGATGAATACATTTTAATTTTCATTTAAATTTTCCATTTATATTTATATTATTTATGCGATATAGTCTGGCAGGTTGTCTGGTTTGAAAGGAAAAGTAGTTGATGAAAACTTTTTTTAAATTAATTTCCAGGAACTTTATTTTCTTAGAATGTATAAAAAAAAAGAAAAGTTTTATTTTTCTAATAATAGAAATCATATTAGAAACAAATGTAGTGTGGGCTTCATAATTTTACATGTTTTAATTAAAATATGTGCAATTTTTTTCTTCATATAATTGCCTTTGACTCATACGTAGTTTTACATTATAGGTATTATAAATTTTAACAAAGACATCGCACGTGCAATTATAAATCGTAGGTTTCAAATACAAAACAAGTATAGAAATGCGAGAAATCTATCAACATCATACATATATTGCATATTAATAAATTTTGATTTTAGCAACTTTTATATAATTATGAACAAAATCTAATTAAAAATCTTTTTCTTTACAAGGTGTAAAGAAATTTTATGATCTATGTGATTTCTAATACAGTTTATTATATATCGATATTTTTACTACTGCATTTGAAATGTATTGTTATATTATAAAAGTGTAAAATAACTTATTATATACACTTAAAAGGAAAATAATAAAGACTATATACTATATAATTATAATATTTCAGAAATATTTTTATTAAACATCATAATTTATAAATTACATTTTGTTACATACAACTGTACAAGGAGCAAAACAGTACCGAAGTACTACTTAAAAATAATGGCGTATTTATGTGAAAAATTTATTTTTCATCAATTTGCAGTGCACTTTGTTAAATTTTAGTATATATCCTATGTACATACAAAATAAGAAGGATTACATATTAATTTATTGCATACTTATAAAACATTACTTCTGGATATGGATAGGAATAGGTTATTTATCTTCATAATGCTGCTTTGCTGCCTTTAATGGAATATGATATACATATTTTACGTCGAAAGTAACCATTATTTTTAATTGATATACAAAAAAACTGAAAAAGAGTATGTACTCAAATAATTATGTGGAAGTGCATTCCTCATTTATTGCTGTCTGATCTACATGTTCAGATGTGTTAGTAAAGAGTTAAGGAATAAACTTAAAAGTTTAAGAGCATGGGGTGCGGCTACATTAGGCGAAATTTATCTTGTTCTTAATTTTTCTTGTTCTAATGCAAAGCGGTCAGTTAATCATTTCATTTATATAATATTAAAGTTTAAGTTTGATTGTCATTTTGATGTTTAGAAATAACGTTTTTTTATAGTTATTTAAACTATTATAAAGTTGAAAAAATAGAGAACCTGTAATCAGTGAAAGGAATCGTAGAGTTTACTTCTTCCATAAAATGCATTAATCAAAGTTTCGATTTCTTTTCTTTGAAATGCCACTGGTATATGATGTATCATTCCAAACACGGTGAAACAAAAACTTGTATACTTTTCTTAATAGTATAAAGCTGACTATTGTATGCGTCATTTTCCTATCGATTTTCATGCAAATGTTCATTACTTTCCTCCACCCACACATAAAGTAATTTGCTTCTGGTCAAACTTTTTCTACTCATGACTCTCCGGGCAAAAAGAATTCCAGAGAAATTGCTTTTTTCCTTTTTACATCAATATATCTTTTTAGTCATGGGGAATAACAAAATGATGTGACATTTAATACTTCCATAGAAGATTTCGTAATCTTTCCAAAGGTATATGAAATGAAAAATTCGGAGAATAACCTATAATGTACTTAACCCCTTTTCGGTCAATATAGGTATAATAAACGATATTGAAAGGAGAGTTTATTGTCTTTTCGGCGAATATTTTATAAGGATTAAATTAAATATTTATCAACATATTTGTTGATGTTGTCTTATACGTATGTCAAGAGCTTTGAAATACATTCGCCTTCAATGGAATTCTGATGCAGTCTATAATAATTCATGAGTGTAGTTTTTTAGAGTCATTTTTAATTTTGGGAGCCATTTTTAAGTGTTCATCAGAACATTATTATATTCGACATCTGTCACAAAAAAACATAGGGAATTCATTATTCGGAGTTACAAAACAATAGAGTCCACATAAGAGTTTTAGAAATCTTCAAAATAGAGCATTTCTCTCTGTTGCGGAAGTGACTTTTCTCACTTAATTTAGGTATTTGATTAAATGAATTTTCCTTTTCATCGGGCAAAATAACGTCACTGATTTTTTTCCACCCTGTACAACTTTGGAAAGTACTGCTTATGTGAACATTATGAAGGCAGTCAATGAGTTAAATAAATTAATTACATTTGTAGAATTAAACTCGTTAAATTATGCCAAAACAGTGAAAAATGAGAAAAATGACCAAAACAGAGATAGCCTGGGGTTGCAGTCACAGGGGATATTGACCTGTTATGATTCCGAAAATACTTCCCAGCAGGTCTCTATATAGTTTATATAGAAATGAATGAACAGACAAATATAAAATAACACAGACAAATACGCTCTATAGTAATAGTATATATGTAATTTATTTGAAAATAATAATTTTTTACTAAAAACATCAGATTACCTCTATTTACTTAACTCCGTAATGTTTCTATTTATTTGGAATTTCTTACCTTTAAGCCAAACCCTTCTTAAAGGGGTATTTTTTTTCTTGCTGGAAGCCATCTTTTCCAACACAGCTTAACTGGTCTCTAGGGAAAGCGAGTACAGTAGAGAACAAAGATAGTAAAATGGGATATGTGTGTTGGAAAAGATGGCTTCCCTCTAAAAAAATACAGGTTTAACATAAATACGAGAGATAAATAGCATACCGTACATAGAGTTTTTATCACTCAAATTTAAAGTCATCAATCTAAGCATTTCTTTAAATGAGTTGATTGTTTGACATCAGGTAGGAAATACGAACATTACTGGGAAAACTTAGCATAATTCAAATGAAATATTTAACATAGGCGTTCTATCTGAAAATAATCATACTTTGCGTTTTCGCATGATAGTGTAATGGAAATTCTTAGGAAGTAACATTATTTTCGCATGTAAATTGCCAGGAAGGAGATTAAATTCTTAAATAAAATAATTTTTACGACGTCTTTCTTCATTTCCGTCTTAAGTGACTTTTTCTGGAAAGTTCAACACGTGTGAAACCTGCTGGTCACTCCATCCTGCTGCATAAATTATTTCGAAATAACTTTATTGAACTGATATGAGCAGGAACTTTTAATTCTCACACAGGTTTCAACTTCTTTAATGAATCTGAAATGAGTAACATGAAATGCAACAGTTCAAAGAATTTCTCCATTCATGTATATTTTAAAAGTCACGTGTTCACAAATATTGCGTGTCGGATGAGAGATGTAATCTCTTTGTAAACTGTGGACAGCGTCCTCAGATAACATGAAAATGTTGTTCTGTATTCACAACTTTGTTAGTCTTAGAAGGGAACGAACGATTGTTCTTGTTCTTAACATCAATCATTTTGTAATTAACAGATTTGTCATATTTAGACAAGCAATTTGTTACTTGAGACTTTGACATAGTTTCACTCAGCTGTAGGTCTTTTCAGAGCTTATTGAGGATTACATATTCATGAGTAGTGATCATTTGATTGGATGTCTAGACAATGTTAGTTGATGTGATAATAATTGTACAAATATTGTAATAGGATATTTTATTTAATCATTTATGAATACAATGAGGTTATATCAGTTTAGAAAATTGTTCTGTTTATTTTTGGCTAATCTAAGATAACCTCATATAACATAATCCTGCAGATATGATTTACTGTATAGTGTAAATGATTTTCAAATTACTGAACATTGGAATTCTCACACCAGGAAACAAAATAATGAAATTATTGTTTTATTTTAATGATATTCCCCCAGTATACTTGTTAGCTATACATCGTCGATATTGTATATGGGCAGGAAGGTCAGAAAAATAATACAATGTCAGAATCAAAATACATACACTACACCATCAAGGTTAATGCCAAAATTTTCATCAAAGGGACTGGACAGCGAATTAGATTTCCTTCAATTTTATTGTTCTGGTAGTACATATTTTTCTATTATTTTTGGTATAAAAATTATCATCCAACTATTTTCCGTTCATGAGATATGGCGATTTG
>JAQIWE010004191.1:0-11021 GCA_034698565.1 Campodea plusiochaeta | reverse complement strand
AAAAATTCTTTAATAATATAAGGTACAAGAAAATCACAGGAAACCGGAAATTCATTATCTGCAGGTAACCCTTTAATGACATTAATTTTGAAGAATATGAGTTACAGTATATTCGGAACCGGAATACTGTGAGATTTGACAGTCTTCGATTTTCTTGCCAATTTAATTCTTGAAACAAGTTTGACATTTTCGAACTATAGTATACTGATATCTTTAACGTATTTTATATTGTCTAGAAGAACACTTATTCTATATGATGTAATAAAAGCTGCCTTAGCGTTCTTCTATTTTATTTTAATTTTTTTTAATCTGAGATGTTTTTAATATCTTTCGCCAATATGATGAGAAGGAACACAACACACCCCAATACTATCACTGTCTCAAACGTTGCAAGATAAACTAACTTTTTTAACCTTTTTTACAGAATAAAACATTGTATTACTGCTTTCAGTACGCACTATACATCAATCGTAATATTATAAAAATTCCCTTTATTCGTTGTTGTCCATATAGATATGTATATTTATTTAAATCGCATCCATCCTTCAAATAACTTCAACCCGAGATTTTAATTAAAGGAGGTAAAAACCATATTCACGATGAATAAAATTCTGAAATTAACTTATATGAATAAATATTTCTACATAACGAATGTCTGCTACCGAGAATGATGCTGTATTGAAAACAAATACCCAGTAACGTCGAAGTCGTCGATATAGAATCTGTTTTGGAACACCATTTTCTATTTACTAATCCGATGTTATACAGTATAATAGATTTGATTTACTTCATAATAATCTGTGATGCCTAATTGAAAATTCACTTTTAAAATATATATTTTCAATGGAGTAAGAACCAATAAAAATCGAGATATTGGTGATATATGACCATTTTGAAAAGATAGGTAATATTGTACTGAAATTTTCAAACTATAAATTAATCCGTTCATTTTCGAACTATTTACTGTATACAAATAATACCGGTATAAAATATTTCATGCGAATACCTAATCTCATGTTGTAAACATGTTCCCAAGCATGAAGGCCGTACGACTACAACTGGTTTTAATTTCAGTTGCCAATTTTTAATCAGTGCTAAATAGTGGATATTTAATCTTTAACTTATGTAGATAACAATAACATATACTTGTGTTATTTTTAGACACTGTTTTATAAGAATTTGCATTGATAAGTTTTATTTCATGCCCCTCCAATAGTAATGTGTTAATATAACTCTAGCTTTATTATTGTACCGTTATATTTCAACTAATTTTTAACGATTAAAATTATAGGATGCTTCAAAATACTTTTAAATTTTAAACATTTTGTTGCTATTTTTTTTAAAGGTTCGTTTTATTCTACAGAAAAAATCACAATTTATGAGGCACATTATACTCGTACATACGAAAAAAACACAAATACTCAAACTTAGCGGCGCATGCTCAACAAAACCGATTTTTCACGATGAACGAAGTAAACCAATCTAGAATATGACGGTATATAATAATGAAATGTCTGTATACTGAAATGTTCTTAAAAATTAAAACTATGTTACTTTTCTAATACGCTGGTTGACCAAGTTAATATTTTTAATTAACGTTTTGAAAATATAATACTGACATTTAAGTTAATAATAACTTATAATTTTTAATTACATTGACTGGGATAAATAACATTTTATTTTTTAATGACAATCATTATGTAGTTTATGAAAGAATAATGTTCTATTTTGTATTTATATTTATTTACTGATAAGATGTATCAGGCTTTCTTTAGTGATTTTTTTATTACCATTAATACAACCTAATATTGTTGAATGAAAAACTGCTTTGAAGTTCTTTCAAATTTAAAAAATTTATCATTAAGGCAATATGAAAAATATTTTGATCCAATGTAACACTAACATAGTACTGTG
Source organism: Campodea plusiochaeta (assembly GCA_034698565.1). Taxonomy (NCBI): domain Eukaryota; kingdom Metazoa; phylum Arthropoda; class Diplura; order Rhabdura; family Campodeidae; genus Campodea; species Campodea plusiochaeta. The sequence goes on along the minus strand of JAQIWE010004191.1, from coordinate 9,107 downwards.
TAAAATCATACCAATATCGGTATAGAATATTGCATGCGAATCTTTTTTATATCGTAAAAGAGCAATAAAGTCTGTTGATGAAGGCCACTCGGCGACTGTTTGGCTCGAGAATAACATTATTTCACTAGCCAACTTTTTTATACACACAACATGCTAAAGTGCTAAATACTTGTACAAGACATGGCTGTTTAATCTATAACGCTTTGAGATAATCAATATATATATTTCATGTAGTTGTGTTATTTTTAGACTCTATTTTATAAGGATTTGTATTGGTAAGTTGTACTGCTTGCTAGTATAATCAATGGTAAAAAAGTTTTTATTCTGATAGATTTTGCATTATAATGTATGAAATGTATCAAATTAATTACAAAGAATTTATTATGTGCATGCTGCAGATATTTCTGTCATTTACAATGTTTTTCTTAATAGTTTACGTATTTATTTTTATATTTAATTGTTATGCATGGTTCATTGTGTTTATAATGTAAATGAAGGTCATTGAATATACTACAGCATTCATTGATTTAAATAATGGGCGTTTGCATGTTGTTATGAAAAATAGGAAACTAAGAATGTAAATACGAGTATGTTATTTTGATGAAAAGGTGTTGATTTCAAATTTGAATGTCGCGCCATTTTCAATAGAAATTTAACATTTTTCTGTTATCTCCAGGAAAGTAAAGGTAAAAAAATCAAATGTTACGATACTTTTCACATGTGCAATTTATTCAATTCAAAATATAAAATGAAATCTTTATAGTCACTGATCGCTATAGAATCACGATAGTTATAGAGGTATTTCGTTTTTCAAAAAATATAATTTCTTTGGATTAAATAGTTCTAGTTCATGTCCTTCAAGAGATAAATAATGCAGTTCAAGGAGTTTTTTTATTTGAGTAAAAAATATAATTAAAATGTTTTCATTCTCTGTTATAAATGTAATACTAGTAAGATTTCTCCTGAACAAACATTTCTTTAAATTGGAATGTTTAATTTAATAATTATTTTCATGTTCACTTTTACATGATTTTTTTCTAAAATTGTTGTTATTTTATGTACATTTGTTTTATAATATAAAACTTATGTTATCATACTGTATTTGCATGTCAATTCCATAAAATTGTTTTACTTTTAACTGAAAACTACGGTACAGGAACAAAATTACGCTAATATCGTCAAATTTTATATATATAGGTAAAAAGTTCCGAACCCACAATGCCAGCACTGTTTGATGTAGTCTTAGTACCCAACCAACCAGTTTACTACCCTGGGTACCCAATTAGTGGACATGTCAATTTGGTATTGAACAAACCTAAGAAAATGAGAGGTAAGGTAAATTACACTATTTAATTGGTAAGAGAGTTAAGACTGCCAAATCATGATTAATGTACATATCAAATGGAAATATACAGTACTACACTGAATACTAGAGCCTTAGAGGAATTTAGGTTAAACAGTAGGTGGTTTAGTACTCTTGATATCTACGAACGAGGGACTGTTTTGAACGAACGGGGCACTGTTCCTTGCCATCTAGTCAAAACAGTCCTCTGTTCATGGGTATCAAGGGTACTAAACCACCTACTGTCCAGTCTAAATTCCTCTAATATTCAGTGTAGTATATTTCCATTTAATAATTACATTAATCATGTGAAATTTGCCAGTCTTTGACTCTCTTACCAATTTAATAGTATAGATCATATTCTTCAAAAATTAATGTCATTAATTGTTAATAACTACAGACTACTGTTTCTGTACTACTGTTTAAAAAAATCAATACCAATTTCCAATACTTTACTACTGAAATTAAAATGTTGAAAAATAAAAAATTTAAAACCTTTTTTTTTTTGGCTTAGGAAATTTTTTATGAGTAATCATTTAACTTATAAATGTTACTTATTTCAGCCATTATACATAGCTAAAATATAAATGCTTTTTAAAAAATTAGTATTATAGGTTCAATTATTGAGTTTTAAAAGACACTTTATAAGTTTAGATTCTTATAAATTGTGCAAGTTTTTGGAAAATCTTGTGAAAAACATAATTTGAATATTCCAAATTGATTGATTGAACCATTTTCACTTCCAGGCTTCTAAGAAACGTCCCCTTCCTAACCAAAGTCTTCTCTTCGATGGTCACGCAGACGACTTACGTTGGTTCTTACTCCCAAGTGAAGCACAATCCTTATTACAAGATGATGTTACAAACGTTAAAACAAACGTACCTTTTAAACCCCCAGTGCATGAAGGCTCTCTCAAATCCCCCTCCTCCCTCGCACACCATCATATATTAAGACTCAACTCTACACCTGATGTGTTCACTGGACCACTTTATATGTCAGGTGAAAACCAAGTCTCATACTCAAGAACTCGCACGAGAAATCACAGTAGTATGAGTACGGGCTCCGACGATGCCTTTATACCAGCACTCTTCCAACAAAAGTGCAATGAAAATGGTTACGTGTCACCTGCGAGACCTTCCAGTTTAATAGTGACTTCCAGTGGACCAGTGTCCCCCTCTTTGATACCATCGGAAACTTTTGAGTCCTCCCTCCCCCCCGCACAAAGTGCATCACCCCTCCCTCCCCAACACAGTGAAAAGATTGATAGTTTAATGAAAGAAATGACACAGGAGATTGCAACGGAAATTAAGTCTGAAATTCGAGAAGTTATATCGCAAGTACAGGATATTCTAACGGAGAATAGTGAAGGAGAAACGTATGAAGGAAATTATAGTGGTAAGGAATAAGTCATTTCAGCTATTAATGTTGTTTAACTTTTAGGTTTTTCATTTTGATATCTGGAAACGAGCAAACCATTGAATAGGCTACTTTGAAGTCTACATTTGTAAACAGTAAATTTACCTTAATTTTTTTTTTAATAACACTCACAGCGGGGCTGTAACAAACCGCGCGGGGTTGCAGTCTTGCGTGCCCATTTCTGTCAACTTACTAGGCCTATCATTTTAAAGAAAAGAAAACCATGAAGTATTGTAATAGCTTTTAAAATCACTTGCCTAAATGTTGCTGTTTTGGTGTCATAGACCTAAAAAACTCTTAATGTTTTTAATTTGATAATGTTCATGAATAATTTACTTCACATTTCAGTTTAATAAATAATTCCATCAAAAACATTTATTTAGTCTGTTCAAGATATTTTTTCTCAAGTTCACACAACAAAGTAGAAATAATGTTACAGTAGCCTGAGACTAAGAACAGTAATATAATTTGACATTGCAAAGAACATTTAGGTCTACATTAAAAATAAATAAAGTTAAAATCTTGATAGTTCTTTTCTAATTCTGATACTGATCGGTAGTATTGGTTTTAAAATTATAGCTTTTATTAGGCCTGTTACATTACAGTAATTATTTGTTTGAAAACTTGTTCAGAAATTTACTGTAGGTTTATTATATATGATTGTGAGAGACTTTTGATAAATTTCCCTATTAAATATTTAATACAGAAAGAAAATGGTATTACAGCAACTCATCTTTTGTACCAACAATACCAGTTATTCAAACCCAACAATATGCTGTACCTCAGGAAGCAATCATATTATGTGAGAGAAATTAGCATTAAGATGTTTTATAGATAGTGTTTTATACATGTAATTAACTGACTAGGCATTTCTTAACTCTTTTTTTGTACTCTAACTTGTATATTTCGAAATTGTTTATTAACAATTTGCCTAGAGCTTGCAATTCCAGATGACTGTTTCAGCTTTGTTAGGTTGGGATTGACTTTTAGCAGTTTCACTGAGATGGCAAGAAAAAACTCTGCCACAAATGGGATTCGAACCAACGACCATATTTGTTGCAGGTTTTGCCTATATACTGAAAGAACTTAAGACTGATATTTGGTAATAATGAGAAAAATTTCACCAATTAATTACTTTAGGTTTCCATCAATTAATTACTATCACAGGCTACATAATAAATAGTCAGTTTTTGTAATTGGAAATCTCATTTTCACACAAAAAGACTTCTGTTTGATTAAATTATTAATTTTGGGAAAGTATGCCAAATGCAAAATATCTGAATACCGTACTAGAGTTCCTACAATATTTCTGTGCCTGTGGATCAGAGGGGAATGAACAATAGCGCCATAAGAATAACATTGGATCATGGTAAATTCTCCTTTTTCTCAAAGGTACAGAAATATTGTTTTAACTCCAGTAATCCTGAAGTTTCAGGTTTTGAGAGAGTCAATCCTGATCGTACAGTTTTAAGTCGAATTTGACTTCGCAGGATTGCAAGCTCTAAAAAACAGTATTACCGTACGCCTATTACTTTCTGAGTACACTTTTAAAAGGTGAAAACCTGTTATTAGCATTCTGTGTCTAATATCACCAGGCTAGTATTTTAATGTTTTTTTTTAAAACCTCTAATCTATAATTTAAAAGCATGAATGCTTTCATATTCATTGGTTGAGGAAAATAATTATGTTTATTGAAAATTAATCAGTTGTTGCTGTTAATCTATCTAACGTCTCGTTTTTACAGTTCAAAATTCGTTTGAAGAAATTTATGAATTTTTTACAAAGTAGGCTGCTAGATTACCAAAGTTCTAGATTTAATATTTCAATTTTTGTGCTGATTAAACTTTATTATGTGATGTGCATAATTTAAAATTTTATTATGAATTTATTGTTTCAGAAGTGTTCAGCAAAGACTCTGACAAATAATAATGAAAAATTTACTTTAAGTTTACAAGTATGAAATTCAGAAAAATTTGTTTCATTCAGAAAAAGACAGAGAACAAGTGTTTTATTATTATTTTATAATAGGAATATTTTTGATTACTGGTGTATTCATAACAACACTGAATTCCAGAAAAAAAGTATTATAGTTTTACTCAGATTTCAAACAAAACCTTTCTTATTTCTCAGCCTGTCCTTCCTCGACGTCCCCATCAGACAGTAGCCTTAACCCTGAACAAGTAGCTATACTACTGGAAGTATCAAAAGGTCTCGCAACAGAATTCAAACAAGAACTGAAAGGCGTTATTTCAGCAGTAGACAACATTTTGGACAGCCCTTCGTCAGACACCTCACCACACGAAAGCCCAAGAAACTCACTGACACGACAGGGACATTTGCCACAGAGAAAAACAGCTAACTTCAACTACGATGATTGTGTTCAGTGTGAAGACTATGATGATATAAGTGATTTGAAGGACGGAGTTACAGTGGACTTGAGTAGTTACACATACGACAGTGGTGCGTCAGTTGATTTAAGCAGTGGTGCATCAAATGATTCAAAAGGTGCGTCAGGTGATTCAACAACGTGTTGTGTATCAAAGGGTAGTTGTTCATTACCATCACATGATAGTGGTATTGATATGAGTGGAGATAGATTAAAGATGAATGGGGAAGAAGTCAAAAGTAAATGGCATGTACCACCAAGAGAAATTATTAAACCTATGTTTCAGGTAAGATTAATTGTTGTGTGTCTGTTTTGAAAATTTTACTTATCGTCATTGGTAATTGTTGCTCTCATCAGAATTTGAAAATTTTAAGAGTTGTCACTTTCAGACAGAGAAATTAGACACCTTAAACCTAGTCTAACTCTAAATGCTGTTTTGGTTTTACTTTTCATTTTTATGTTTATTATTACAATTTGCAAATTTATGTTTTCTTGCTTTCATACCTGCCAATTTCTTTTTCTTCAATGATAATATAAGAAGTGATAAGGAGCCTGTTCATTAAAAATTGTGGTAAAAATTTGCTTTGTACTGATAATTAATAATCAACTTTTTTTGTTATAATTGACTAATTTCACTTTCAAATTAGAGAATTAGACAGAAGGCATTTTTAATTTTGCAAACAATACATTTGTTGCATTTTGAAACAAACCATAAGTGTACTTCTCTATTACATTTTACAAATTTATTAAGGGAAAATTATTATACTGTATTTTTAAACTTGCAAAAAAAAAAATCCATGTCATAAACTCTATTCTTTTCTAACATGAGTTTTGCTTTTACAAATGTAAAAAGAGATTCTGATAATACAGTTTACTTGATATTATGACATGCACTATAATAATCAAATTTTACGCAGCTGCCTGAAGATGCTTTTGTAATAGAAGCGAAACTAGTTGCAATAGTGCAATAAATTTTTATACAGAGAAGGTTTTTATTTGAACATCCTCTTACTCATTACTTTCCAGGCGATAATGGAATTTGAGATGATTTGTAATGGTGACCGTATCCTCGTCTGTCTCTCAGGTGGCAAAGATTCCCTCTCCCTCTTACACTCATTGAGACATTATCAGTTCTATTGTAAGTCTAAGAATATTCATTTTGATCTTGGTGCAGTGACTGTTGATCCAGGAAGTACAGCTTATGATCCAAGACCACTCATTCCTTACTTAGCAAGTCTCAATATACCATACTTCTATGAAGAACAAGGTATGTGGAAATAATTGAAGTGAAATTGTAGGATCATCTTCAGTTTTCTTAATATGTAGTTTATCACTACAATGATGACTTTTGGTGAAATGATTATACTTATGGAACTTCTTTCATTACTCAAAATAACATCTGTTGAAACATTTTGATTTTGAATTTGAAACACCACGCCGACCACGGAAATGAATTTCTGACCAATTTTTAATACTAACTCGTAAGGTGAAAATTTATAGATCATTGCATAAAGTCATATATATGCCTAATTAAATCTTGTTTTATATTAAGACTAAAACTTCAAGATGTTTGATTTTATGAACAGAAATGATATCTGTCCCTTGTTTTAATGGCATAATCGTGCAGAAATTTTTTACATATTACAAAAATTGAACTTATCTGTTGGTCTTTAACTTTAATAAAGTGAAAATGGATATATACTAAAGAGAACATTCATACTATGAACCTTAATGTTAATGAAGGTTCATACTATGAACCTTCATTATTAACTTTTTCATTGCTGTAGGTTGGCATAGCAATTTATTAATTGAATCAGAAATTTCTTCAGTTTAAAAAACTTTCAAACGGACTGATAAACCTTGTTAGTTTCTTTCATTAACTTACTCTTCATTTCTTCATTCTCAGGTATCTTAGAGCAGGCAGCCAACCTCCCAGAATGCAGTTCTATTTGTAGTTTCTGTTCCCGTATGAAACGTGGTAGATTATATGCATGTGCAAGGAAGAACAACTACAATGTGTTAGCTCTCGGACAACATTTAGATGATTTAGCTGAAAGTTTTATGATGTCTATCTTTCATAATGGGAGGTTAAGAACTATGAAGGCACATTATACTGTTCAGTAAGTATTACAGTGAGGTTTTCATAACTATCATAAACTTATAAGAAACATGATTAGTATTTTAAATTCAGAATTCATTTTTAGGCACATTTTCATTTTATATTTAAAACTATATACCGGTAGTATTTTTGGGGTAAATTGAATAGAATAATAAGTTAAAACATTAATGCAAAAGTTTAAGGTAATGATTTTAACCCTTTATTCCCACTATTCGAAGAAAAAATTTTGTCTAACTTAACCATTTCGATGAATATTTGTTTGTTTTTTCATAAATTTCAAACATTAGACCAATTATAAGAAATTCTGTTGTTCTTTGATATGATTAAATAGCTAATGTGGAAGTTGGTCATATTCTTGACACCTAAAACTAAACTGGAATAATTAGACTAACACACCTGATTTTTACTCTTTTAGGAATGGTGATCTCCGTATAATTCGTCCGTTTTCATATGTGCGAGAAAAGAGTCTCAGAAAGTTTGCAGAAACAAGAAAGTTACCAATTATACCAGAGAATTGTCCAGCATGCTTTGAAGTACCAAAGGTTAGTTCAATTATTCATCAAACTTGTATGTTGAAAAGTACTTTTCTCATAATAATTCATCTTCAAAATTATGGATTAGAAATAGTATTTTTGGAACAGTTTTGTGGAATCTGTCCTTTGAATTTGTGCCTCTTTTTTGTAGCTTTATTTGTATGTTACACTTCCCTTTCTCAACATATTGTCTTTTGAAAATGTTTGTATGATAATATAGCAAACGAAACGTCAATCCAGTATTTTATTGTGTTTTGAAGTGGTCTAATCTATAATTTTGATATGAATTATTATCAAGAAAAGCCACTGAATCTCAGAAAATTTATTGATTATTGAAACTTAATTTATAATTTCTTTCAATTCCGCAGCTATAGGCCGTCTCTGTGAGAAATGTGATGGTAAATGTGTGATCTGTGACTCGTACGTCCGACCCTGTACATTAGTCCGTATCTGTGATGAATGTAACTATGGAAGCTACCAGGGGCGGTGTGTCATATGTGGAGGGCCAGGGGTGTCAGATGCTTATTATTGCAAGGAGTGTACTATACAGGAGAAAGATGTAAGATTTCAGGAGAATTTTGATGGTTATTATGTGATAATTTAACCCCATTTTTTCCTTGGTGTTTTGGGGTTTTATCTCAATAATTAAACAGAAAATATCTGTAAATTTTTAACTTTTCTGCAAAGTCATTATCAAACGATATAGGCTACAAAATTTCAAAATAGTAAAAGGAATATAAACAAAAACAAATACATACATTTGCAACAAATATAAATTGAGGCCTAGAAAGCCTAAAAAAAATTGAGGCCTAGAATTCAGCAAACCTTCCCATGCCTTTGGTACAATCAACCCTTCGGTTTCATTCAATCTATTGTCCGAAACCGAAGGATTGATTTATGAATATTATTTAATTTTTAAATATCGTTCATTCTTACAACATCAACTTAAGCTCGCTGCTCTAAATTCACTTTGCCCCGTCTGGGTTGGTCATGTCCTGGGTGCAAGGCTTTGATCACGACCATGTTGCTCTTTATATTCAGCAAGGCGTTAGTTCTTACTGCTCAGTACCTCCGTGGTATCTGTTGGTCTAAATACTGAATATTATTTACATTTTAAATACTGAATAACTTATTATTTACATTAATTTGTTAAGTTGCAAGGTTTGGGTTATTTAGTCACCATGGAATAGACATGGTATAAGACAGCTGTTTATTCCTTGGTGACTGTTTAAAAGATTCCATCCACATTCTCCACAACCATATATATACAAAAACACAAATTTGAAAATATTTTATTGTAATCAATTTGAT
>JAQIWE010004190.1:0-11021 GCA_034698565.1 Campodea plusiochaeta | reverse complement strand
TGTAACCATTTCCTAAGAGTTTGAAGTCGTCTTCACTAAACGTCTTTCGAAATTTATCTTATACAAGAGATCCAACTGTACGTACTCCTGCTGTCTCAAGTAGTGAAAGATTAATTTGTCACTAACAATGAATTTCACATTGAACTTTCAATATGAAACTCTTTGACATAGAAGTAACTTCAGTTAAAGTTGTTTAGTATTATAACACTACAGCACTCACTGAACTGTATCACTGAACGAAAAGTGAGCTTTGATCGAAATTATTGTAACAGCAAATATATCAGCAGGACAATTACTGTAACACAATCGTAATATTTTTCCATGTGTTGAATAGTGAAATAGAACTGAAACAAAACTAATTTAAAGACGAAACTACTTATACCGTAAAACGAAACTAGTTTAATCATTAATCCATCTCACCTGTTTCTCCAAATTATGTTATCTAAATAATAAAACACTTGATGTTAACAACCGTCCTCGAACGATTGAATTTAAAACAGCAGAATTGCCTATTGCGTTCACTTCTCCTTTCATATAAAACAAGTTATTAACTTCATTTAATCTGCGATGCCAACATAATCATTTATTAAATCCAACATCCATAAAATATTTTACGATTCACAGATGAAATATCAAACAGGTAGTTAAAATACAGATAACGAATACTGGTAGAAGAATAATAAACTTCAACTAAGATCATTGATATATCTACAGATGATTCAAATACTTTCAAGCAAATTTGTAATATTATTTTTACATAACTTACAGAAATAATATTCCCATTAATTATGTATTTTTAAGAGCAATCTGAGTTATACCGGTGAACGAAATGATATGATTCTATCTCTTAAATGATTTAATGATTACCCCCTTTCGAGTTTCAATGACAAATTCTGTAGATGTAAAAGCGAATTAAAAGAGAATGATATCCACGAAGAATTCCTTTCAGAAGGAATTTATTGCTTTCAATCTTTCCACAATGCTTAGCATTCCACATTTATTTTATGGTGATAATATTAATGCTTTTAAAATAAATACATACCGAGGTTTAAATTTGTTACTTTAAATCGGGAAAAAATAACCTTTTTTGGAAGAGGAATATAGCCACATATTTTGTAAACACTTCGTTTGATAATGATATCACATAAATGTCGAAATATTACCAGTTATATACAGTTTTTTTTACTGGTCTTTATTACTCCATATTGATAAAGTTAATGCCTATGAATCAAAAACCGGTGATATTTAACTATCTATTGAATATGCTTACAAATTTTTAGATTATCATTCTTGTGATGATGACCACCGCTAACAATTTATGACTTACAACGACCTCTCAGAATTGTCACATTAATGCATCCTCTATTTAGAATTACAAGTTTAGTTCTGTTCCTTTCCAGAGGCGTATGAAATATACTGAATCCTAATGTCCCTTCAAAGTTCTTCCCTTGAGAAATAGAGGAACAGCTCAACGCATAGGAATAGAAATCAAGTTGTATATAGGACCTGCTATTCTAACATACACAAGAAAGGTTGCCAAACCTTCTACAGAGAAAAGGAAAAAAACTGTAAAAGAACCTCTACAAATCGAATTCTTTTCTTTACCCTATGCATAGGGCACTATCAGCTACGTTGCTTTCACTTTCTTTCTTTTTTTCTCTTTTTCTCTTTCGTTTGTTTGCATGGTAATCCCCTCCGTTTTTAGCCGTGGAATAAAAAAGATCCCAATAAGATTTTTGTGAATGATAATATCTTTAATCTTTCTTAAAATAGATTTGAAAGGAAGTAATGTATGAAAGAAATAGACAAAATGAAATTGAAGTTGTGGAAAAATTCTGGAAGAGAAATATCTCGCCTAAACGAATTTTGACATTGCTGATCAGTTACAAATGTTAATATAGTTCATTTTCATTTGTTTTTTTTAACTTCAATCCATTGTTATTGTGGTAGGAGAGCTAAAACACTTTTTGTTGCTAAATCATCTGTATCTTTTTAACACGTATTATCAATAATAGTATCGAAATCATTATTTTTATTTGATTCTTCTAGAACACAGTCTTCACAATTATAATTTGCTTTGATATGACACATCCATGAGTATAGTTGTATGCTTAGTGACTTCTCCGTCATTAAATCAATAACCGTTGCTCATACAGCTGACCATACATCTATTTCTATATTAAGTCTCAATATAATAAACACAATTTTGAAGACAACTTTTTGGTTTCTGGAATTTAATTTTGTTTTAAACGTTTATGTTCCCAATAAAAATTAAATTCTACTTTTTAACGGAAACTAAACTTCTTCTCTGCACCTTTGGTAAAAAGTCTCTGAACTGTTCAACAGTGCATGTGAAACATCTGGTGCCCAAAAAAGACAATTTTCACTAAAAGAGGTTCCAAGATGTCAATAACCTTACTTTAGTTTTCTATATAATGGTTTTACAGAGACGATCTTAACATACAAATACACTAAATCTCTGTTCTTTTAAGTGGATCGTTAGAAGAAAGAATCTGCAAGCTTTCAAGATTCACAGGATATGAAATTTCACAGACGTTATCAGTTTCTGGATAACAAAAAGGATCCTCATGAAAAGTGCTTACAAGAGATGCTTCCGATAGTCATCAGCAAGCAATGGCAAATCAATATTCAAAGTGTTAAAATAAACTACCAAACATATACTTGAGTAACAAGGAGGATAGTATTATTTTCAATAGTAATTTCTTCTGCTATTCACTGATAAATTTTGCAGAATGTGTTTTCATAAAAAACATGTAAATTCTTAATTTAAGAATAGCATGAATTTATGATAATGACATTAAGCAAAATTATTCATTGTAATTGTAAATTCATTGTAAAAATTTATTGCTGCTTCTATTTTTACTTTTCATGAAAATATTATTTTGTTTACCTTCTTAAAGAGGATAATATAGTACATACGTACATCCATTAACAACTCCTCTGTAACATTTTAATTTACATGTATTTTTCTAATTGTAGCACAGTTACGTGAAAGGCAAAATTTGCTCAGCTTTATCCGGAACCAGATGTAATAAAGTCTTGTGCATTATTGCGATATTATTTTTAATTCACAACAGGTATCAATTAGAAGAATTTTTTTCTTTAACCACCTATCAAGTCTTATTCCATACAGTACAATTCATTTTTTATAATAAATAATTTTTTTAATTGGGGAGTAAAAAATTCAAGTAAATGAATGAAAACCTTGAAAGATTTAAAATAACACCACGTTTTGATTATATTTATATTATTTTAGCAGTGGTTGCAGACGAATATAGAACTTAAATGATTTTTTAACATGTAATAACGCAAAGTTCTGTTGATCATTTCATTAAAGACTACATTTTTATTTTTTGACCTTTAAGTTGTACGAATTGATTTATGAATTCGTCATACAGTTCGAACGATTATTTTGTTCTGACAGATCAATCTGTTGTGTGAGATTCGTGTGACAATAACATCTGGAAGTTTTTTTCTTTTCTTTCTATTTTCATTTTCGTGAATGATTTGGAAGAGTGGGAGTAAATCATTTCTTCAATGGGAAAAGGAGTAAAGACTTTTCCAAATGAGCACAAACAGGTGTATGGAACAGATCAAGGGAAAATATTAAGCGGAAAATGGGTATTTTCTACAACAGATAATAAGAGGAAATTTTATGAGACACCGAGAAAAATGATTTTTTTAATTTAGCGATATTTTTCCTATGGTTCACGATATTATTATTTTAGACTGGAATATTGTAAAAACTGTATTATTCTTATTATAACAATGGTAAAAATATTTATTTGGCAATAGGAAAATCATATTTCTTTTTATAAGTACATTTTGTAAAATCAAATAATATTAACACACAAAAAGTATTAAAAAAAATTCTGTCAATTCTACAGGATTCCTAATTTTACTTCTGACTAATAGCCGTTATATCATGTGATTTATTTGTGAGTGTCGTGGCCAAGTTGGTTAGAGGGTTGTGCTGGTAACTCAAAGGTCGTGGGTTCAAGTCCAGCTCCGGCCGTTTTTCTTTTCGTTTTTTATAAGTTTATTTTAATGTTTAGAAGTCAGGAAACATATTTAATCAATACTTAATATAAAATTTTCAACTAATAACGACTAAAAAGCAGAATGAATTCTATTATATTTTCCTGTAGCTTTGCTTTCTATCAGGATTTTCCCGAAAAATTGAACATGAATATAATAGGCTCAAAAACACTGTGTAAATCCTATTGAATCTAACATATATTTCTCTCGGCGTACATATGAATATAGAAATCACTGGAGAAAAGTATTAAAATGCAGTCTGTAATAACGAAACTGAATTTCTATTGATTATTATATGCGTATACATTAAAGTGAGACAAAAATAAATATCAAGTAATTATTTTAATAAATGTTAACAACACGTAGCTAATAAAGTTTTAAAAATACATATCACCACATGAGATGGAAAGAAATCAAAAATGTGGAAAGAGGAACTACTGTACATTCGAACTCACTATCCGTTCATCCCATGAAACACGTTTTAATCACACCTGTGACAGATTCAAAGTTAAATACAATATTAGGAGGTTCGAAGAATATCTAGAACCTGATGACGTTCCTAGATGGTGGGAAGTAATAAAATGTTCAAAAGTATTCCCATTAGATAAAATATTATACCATCAACAATATTTAATACTGAATATAATAACTCCAATAATTATTTTTCTGTTTTCCATCATCTTCTTCTCTTTTTCACTTGCAACATCTAACACTTTCATTTCCTTTCTGCTTATTTTTCTTGTGCAAAATACATTAACTTCTAGAACTGGCACATTTTTTATTACTACATCCTTAGAGAAAAACAAACTGTCAATGGGGATACCTTTAAACCAATAATCCGCTTAATCCGAGTAAAAGCGACACACTTCACAAAACCCCTTATTCCATTGAAGGAACCCTAAAATCCATTTCTTTCCATCAACAACATCCTTTCCTTTGAGTGTCTGGGTTTGAAAACAGTTGCATATAGTTATCTCTATAATCCTTGATTCACTTAACCAAATCCTGTGTGTGACATTTTGCTGGTGACATATATGAAGCACCTTAAATTCTCTTCAAAGACCTTCCCGCTAATAACAAGGAAGGAGAATGAAATTTGGCCCACTAATAAAGCTCTTAATACGATTATACGAAGCATGAAGCAAGACTGAGAGTAAATTTCTTTCGTTCCTTCCTTCCATAAACTATATTCACTTTCAGCAGATACAAAATAATATGGTGGGAACGCTAAATGAATGAATGAACTTCATTATTTTTGTGTAAAGTAAAACTATAGTCACTATCTTGTACGTTTTATATACTTCGATTACTTGCCGTATATTTTATTTATTTACTTTTTTTAAATGTGTATTATAGTATTACGTGAAGATACCTACATATTTTTATATATTTCAATACGTTTCTTTAAACTAACTAACCGTGTATTAACTTTTTACTGGAGTCATAATGACCTAATTTGCCAATAGATGGCTCCACTATATACTGTTACAGCATACACTTAAATAGTTTTTGTTATTGTTATTCGCTATATTATTTAAGTTTCATGGAAACGTTTATCAACAAAAATAGTCAAACTTAATTATGTTTAAAAATTAATATTTCATTGACAATATGTTGTTATTATTATAATGTGATGAAGTCTGAAAAACTTACTTTTTTGAGATATAAAGAATGGTTCATCCATCTGCTTTTTGTCAACAAATTACATTTTGTCTTTCTCTGAATAAAGGAATATTTTTGAGCTGCTATACACACCTTCGGGTAAACAAAGCGGCTTTTTGAATACAATCTAATTATCCATTCTTCTGGAGATTCACAGTGATGATTTTTAATTAATTATTACTTTCTTCAATTTATTATTAATAGTGTATATATAATAATAACAAAGTAGGTATCCGTATTTAAATTAAACATTCAGTTTTGAGTGTCTGGTTTGGTCATGTTATGCCAGTTTAAGCTGAACAAAACTAAAAACAACTTCTGTGACGTGCAGTTTAAAACTCAAGTATGAAACATTAAACATCTGAATATAATACTTTACGATTTTTTATATTTCCCATTGACTTTGAAAATATGCTTGTTTTTATTTTCTAAGTACTGAGGCTCATTTTTCAAATTTTGAACTTTACTGTAGAGTTATACAAGAAACGAGTATTTAATAAATATGTAAGTTCAAATTCTTTTTGTAATAGCTCCACATTATAACTGAAAATTGAAAATTTTTGAGTTGGTATTTTGAACTCACACGCCTTCCTATATGAAGAATGAATTTTTTCATTTACAGAGAGAAAAAATATATATTGCAAATAAATAATAATAATATAATTTGAAAACTTGCAATAATATATACTTAACCCAACTACCCAATTAAATCGAGACGATAGTAACATCACCAATGCACCAAAACTAGGTGTTCACAGTTTAAGTAAGATGTACTATGTCACTTGAGTATTAAAATAAAATATTTAATACCCTTCAAAATTGAACCTTCAAAAATGAAAAATGGAAAAATTGCTGGTATCTCATAGATTCTCATAAATTTATTGTTCTTTTGTTACAACTAAAATCAAATCTGAAATATTTTCAGTTTAATAAGTCTTCTTTAATGCATTAAATACTTTCTGCGAAATACACAACGATAACATTGCTTCTTTTCATTCTTCATTTCCTTTCATTTAAAATTTAAAATGAAAAGTAAGATTTCTACAATTTGACAAAATTCTATATTTTGCATTATAAATATTAATTACCAGTTTTAGCTCTTAGCAAATATTTCAGTAAAATTTTATGGGTGTTATTTTTTTCTTGATAAAGCAAGACTCCTAAAATAAGTAAGTAAGTAAAAAAAAATTGCCTGAACTACTACTCTGGTTCTCACCAATCGCCATTGTTCATCATAATTATGAAAATGTGCCATATAGCAATACCTAAAAATACTGCATAAATTTGATCCACTATATAATCTTCATTCAACAACTTTTCACTGTAACGGATCCCCTACTCCACATCAAATTAATACCAGGTTTTAACTTTTTAGCTATAATGAACTAATCTGTCAATAGATGGCTCTACTATACCTACTGTAATAGCTGTACAATTAACGAGTGTTTTGTTGTTGTTATTCGATAGATTACTTAAGTTCCATAGATATATGTATATACAAAAATAATCTGCCGTAACTCTGTTTTATCATTAATTAAAGGACAATATGTTACTATTATAATGCGATAAGTAATGAAAAAGTTACATTTTTAGAGATGAATGGTTCATACAAAACAGCTGCTTTCAGTTAACAATTTGTATCTCTCTTTTATTTTGCTAAAAATATTTTCCAGCCGAAACATACTTTCTGGTATACAAAGCGGCTTTTTAATACAATCTAATGAATTCTTTATTCTTTTGGTGATTCACGGTGATTTTTTACTGATTTTTTTTTTTTTTTTTCAGTCTTTCGCCAAAATATAGTGCATAATAACAAATTAGGTGATCAATAATAAAATTGTACATGCGGTTTTTCGGCCATGATATTATAAAGGTGACAAACTTAATGTAACAAAGATGATAATAAACTTAAATAAATTTAATACTTTTTTATATTGCATTTGAGTCTTCTTTGGTTCCTATCTTTATTTTAATAACAAATCCACCACTAAAATCTAATGTGCAGCTTAAAACTGAAGTACCAACTACTCTTGGTATTTGCCACTGACTTTCGGTATGCTTTTCTTTTTAATATTCTAACGTTTGGGTCATTTCACAAATTTTCAACTTTAGAGTAAGTTAGAGTGAACATAGAACGAGTTTTACCTAAAGGAAACTTTGCATATTTAGTAATATTACAACTGAAATTAGGAATTACTGAACAAGTATTTTAAGATTACATTCCATACGAATACATTACACTATAAAAAAAACTGACTGCTGATGGACTGTCTCTGTTTGTAACATAGAATATACAGGGAATATAATTATATGTAAGAAACTCCTAAGGCGTATATCGAAATACTCAGGTAGCGTACCTCCTACATTGAATAATAACAGAAATCAAGTTACCATAATTAGTTAGGAGCAACCTATTTCCACGGAATCTTTAATAATGCAGTTTCACCTCTTAGATTTCTCTACATTATTAAAACTAACTCTGAACTCCATCCTATACGTCATTAAGATTCATTACCCATGGAGTAACTAATTCACTTTCGTAACTTTTCTTTAAATTTGTGAACCACATCTTTCTAACTCTAACCACTTTAGTAAATTATGGATGGAGCAAATTATAACTCCTGAACTATAAATCATTCCAGTATACCCATCGCACTTTCAACCGCAAAGAAATATGATCACATTAGGTCACTCTGTGCTGCTTCTTGAATTTCGATGATCAAATAAAAAATATCTTCAATTTCCGTGGACGATTTTTGTTCAAAGGTTCTTTAAGATTTTCTGAAGATGGAATGGTATAAATTGTACTCAAATTATTTCATTTTTTTTAAGGTTTTATTAGCAGGGAACTGAAAAATTGCAGTTTCAGAAATTATAATTAAAGAAATAATGGTTGATATTTCTATGATGTCACCCTCATTACTTTATACTGGATAGACAAGACAATTATTACCATTTCTATTCAAATGTCATAATTTTCGTCCAATTACTCTATGCTTGAAGAAGGAAAATTATCAAATTTAATGAGAAAGTTAATAATCATTCCAAACGAATTGACCAAATGGAAATAATTTTCTCTAACTTCAAGAATTTTGGACAGCTTTTATTATCATTTATTTGGAATCATAATGCAGATGTTGGAGTAATTTAACCCTTATTTGAATTTTATAACAGCATTAATGTAATAAAAATAATGTGGAGATAATATTGTTTTAAACAGGTAAAAGGATTTAATTCATTTCACAATTTCCGATAAGATTTAAAGTAACTGATATTTTTTTACATTTTTCTTTAATAAAGTAAACGTATTCCAATACATTGTACTTTTTCTGTACATCCGAAACGGCAAGCTGCTGTTGCGTCTTGTCATATTCCCCAAGCATTTCCATATCCTTCAAAATAAGGTTTGAACTTTATCTTATACTTCTATCTGCCGCAACCAAATGCTGTTATCTTTATTGAACAGCCCTCGTACTCTAGACACCAGTGGCAAATTCTAGCCCCATATTTCCAAGTAATATGGATCAATAATCTCATTACTAACCACCTTATGGAGATTTAAAGACGCTTTGAGTTCATACTGTAGATTTAAGAGTAAAAGAATTACGGTATGAGCTTCCATAGTACTTTTTCTTGGAAAAACCAATTTCATTGACCTCCTCTATCATTTCACTCCGAGCATATTCTCTTTTTTTTTCTCGAGACTCAGAGAGGTTCTTTCTTTTTCGTTTTCTCTGCAAAAACATTTCCCTATTTCACCATTTGTAATATATTATTACCCGTGTGAAGGTAGAAGAAGGTGAATGTTGAAAATGATTACGATTCCTCATAAATTAACATGAATGTCAAGTTAAGCTTGGAATACATCAACGTTAAGTATGGTTGAAGGATTTGGGGTATAGGTGGCATTAGAGAGTCTTATGTGACGTATGGCACATCTTCAGAGTGGTTGTGTACAAATCATAAATCAGAATTCCCTCCTAAAAGGTGAAGTAAGAGTTAGCAGACGTCTTGGCACACTCTCCAGATATCGTAATCAGGGTGTGGGCGTTTCTTGGGTCAAGAATCTGTGTGGTTACAGAAGAAATAATTTATTGGAGTTCATTATATAGTCCTTCCAAAATCTTACGGACTCAAACTGGTTATGTCTTCGAACTATTTTGACAGGTAAATCCATTGCTGACCACATGTTTGGGGTGATTCAAATTGTGTATTTTCTATACAATTCGCAGGCTGGTCAAAGAAAACAAATAAGTCAACAAAGGATTTTCAATTGCTGGAATGTCAGAAACACCTTTGATGGGTTAATCGATCTGGGTCCGTAAGATTTTGGAAACACTATATTAGGTCTTCCAAATATAATAGTGTGAGTTTATAGAATGAAGATATATTCAGGTATATACGTATAAATACCTTCCAAATAAACTATGCAATATTATTTTCTTCTACATGGTTGATTGTACTAGGACTGTAGGGTTAGATATTCACATTATGCAGTTAATCCGGAAAATAGTGAGTTCGTACCTAGAGAAAGAGATGAAGAAATTTATTTATGCCTATATCTTAAATTGGAGTAGAATAAGTAAGCACAATTTATAGAGGACTCGGTGCCCTCTATAGAGCATTATATTTAAAAATGTACTTAATAAGTCTAACTGGCTTTGTAACTGGTACCAATATTAGACCCATATAATACAACATGATTAAATATAAAATCATTCTGAAAATATTTTGATGTATAATTAATTTTACACAGTAGCAGTAACTTCGAGTACTCGCAAACACTTATAAACAAACCGTAATTATTTTACAGCATATCACATAAATGAGGAAACTAACATAAAAATAAATTTAGTTCTGAAGAATAACAGTATTTTATTTAATTTATTTGTTTCTTTTCTAAATAGATAGAATTCAACATTTTTAGTTGTATAGCCAAGATGTTTTGACGCAGTGTACTATGGCAACAAAACTGTTCCACAAAACGTATACCTGTTGACAATATACACTTACAGGTTTCCGTGTTCATCTATACAATATATATATATACTTTGTTCGCTTCAATATTTTCCATTCTTACAGTATTTTATCGCACTTTGAGCGAGTTTGAAATAAAAATTGAAAGAGGAGAAGAGTATAATAGAAGTCTGCTTCTGTGCACTTTTTTTCGATTGTAGAACCGTTTGAGGTTCTTACTGTCAGTTTTCTGTTTTTGTGTTCTACTTTAAAGGGTTACCTGCAGATAAATTGACTTTTCTGATATTATAACATAATATTAGTCTTCTTGATATAAATAACTC
>JAQIWE010004189.1:0-11023 GCA_034698565.1 Campodea plusiochaeta | reverse complement strand
TGAGCGTGCGTGACTGGAATTTTTAACTGTCGTGATCGTGCGTGACGTGACGAGGCTGAAAAAAAAGCGTGCGTGAATCCAAAGTTTTTTTTTTTCGCCGTGCGTGACGTGACCGGAAAATTAGTCACGCGCCCATCTCTAGCGTGAGTCTCACGCCGAATGCGTGCGAGTTGGCATGTCTGATAATAGAGGTCCCCAACTTGTTGCTGTGCACCAACTTACTAAACCTATAAGGTTATTAGGTTAGGTAAGGTCTGGTTAGGTTAGATTAAGTCAATCTCCATTCACTGGTAGGTCAATCTCCATTCTCGGGTAGGTCAATCTCCATTCTCGGGTAGGTCAATCTCCATTCTCGGAAGTTGGGAGTCTCGATTATCATTGTACTCTCTGGAGAGCTACTGTTAGTAATCTATGCACATCAGAAAATATAATAGAAGGTGTAATGTAAAAGTACCTGAACATGAGAGTTGGAGTGGTTGGAAACAAGACAAATACATGTACTGGAGATAGGATATTACATTATTTGCATAATATATAATACTGTAGACCTATAGATATCAGGATAAACTCACCACATTACTGGAACCATGGAACCTCTATTTGCTATTTACGAAAATGAAAGATTATTTTTCTCCAGATCCTCCACTTGTTTTTATCGTCTGCTCTTCCGACGTACCAATATTAGAAAATAAAAATTGTCCCTTTTTTCACCGATCTAGTTCCCCCTTTAATATGTATCTTCGTAATATTGACTTAAATAAATTTATACTATTTATTTCCTTGTAAGCAATAAAAGCAGGAAAAGGAAAACAGCAATGCTTCCGTAGTTTCAAATTAAAAACCAATATTGTAGTGATTGTTTGCTGTGTCTTTCTGTGTTGGCTAAACTGATTTCAAAGGGTTGCATTTCGCACATCGTCACGAAAAAAAACCTGTGGTACACGTGCTTTGTTAAAAATGTCAAAAAATAGTAAGATATTCGGTGGTTATAGAGCTCTAGGCTTCGTAAGTAATCACATACCTTTGGTAGTAAGATACATACGAAAGAGAAATGAAAATTTGGTCATCACTTGCGTTGGAAAGGCTTTTCATACCTATGGGGTAAGTGTAGCATTGTCTTGTTTCAGACCGTTTAATTTTACCTGCTTATAAAGTAATTTTTGAAAAAACTGAAAATATGTAACCTATAATAATAGACTAATGTCACATGCAAGCACCCGCTGCTAATGTCAGACGATGCAAACCAGAGCTTCAGAGTAGACATGCTGTCCCTTTTTTCGCCAAAGTAGGCCTAGACCCTATACATTCCTAATTTTATTTGTAAAGGTGACCAGGTTTGGTACAAATTTTTCACTATTTTTGTTATCGTATATAATTGTTTTAAAAGGTAGGTTTGGAATGTAAATCTGTAAAACAAATTCAAGTTGACATGTATGATATAAAACAGCATTTTGCTACGTTAATGCACATCATCACAAAAAGATTCTGAAAATCTACTTTGTCTAAATATAGACGAAGACTGTAAAATTAATAGTCTTTGTATAGGCCTAAATATAAATTTTTTGTTTTATAATTATTGATCTGTTCTGTTTTATTTTTATTTTCAGTCTCAGAAGCTTAGTTTATTGAGTGTGAGTACCCCACAATCGGAAGATATTACATGTATAACAGCTGATACTTTCCATGTGTATTGTGCAGTAGGACAAGTTATACAAGCTTGGAGAAGAGGAACTGAGGTAATGAGAGAAAATAATGTTTGTATATGGGCTATACGCCCTTGAACAAATAAATTGAAATTGAATTGATTGATTGATTGAAAATATTGTTAATTTTAATTCAGACTTTTATAAAAATTACTTCTGAATTGAGAGATTCCAAAAATTGTCGGTTTTGGAGATAATCACCTTAGAAAATGAGGTAAAATAAGCTGTAAGGTAACGGATCAAGTGTGGCTGAAAACGAGGCAACTACTGTTATGTGAATGAAATGATTAATTTGCATTAAAATTGTTAAGTTAATTTTGCTACTACTTCATAGATATGCTCTGATATGTAGTTTTCAGTGACTAATTTGCATATACTTGCAAGGTAGCGAAGAGAAGCAGTTCGATTTATGTAGAATTTCTATCAATTTCTATAAATAAAAATATCTTTGATCCGTTGGGTCAAAAAATGTCAATCGTTTTTTAAATGTATTTTAATAATGTAAAGCACAAGAAAATTACAGAAAACGAGAAATTCATTAGGTGCAGGTAGAAAATTATGGGATTTTTCTGTACGAAAAATATGAATTTGTGACACTTCCCACTTAGTACATGTATTTCATATTATTTCAAAATAATTTTAAAATACTAGTTGAAGCTTGGAAGTGTGTCTCATACAAGTACAACATAGTAAACCATACAAGAGTAACATTTTAAAACTGGAAACTGTGTAGTTCATCTTCAAAAACAACTTTGTTACTATGATACTGTATCATCAAAAAACACTATCTAAAGACAATTTTCCCTAAACTTTATGTCGTGCTCCCCATTTGCGATCATTTTGCAAGCAGAAATCTTTCAGTCGTGATAGAATAGTTACAATTTTGGCCCGGTGACAAAAACGGTACAAAAAATCGGCGCCAGTAAGTCCAAGGATTTTGAAGCGTTCTCCCGTTCAGGTGCTTTTCCTTACTGTAACATAACGAAGCATCAGATAATAATTATGAAATAAAAATAAACTCTTGATAGCTGTACTTGTTATACAATTTCCAAGAAACGGTGGTAAACTTGGAGAAAAACGAGTTTGACAGAATTTTTTTATGCAAGTTTTATTTTCGCCAAATGCAAATCGTTTTACGATGTTTTTTTATATGATGCGAAATTAAATGGTGGCTGGAATGTATAATTTCTAAGGTATGATTTCACTGCATAAATTTGTGGGCTGGTTATGCATTGGGAGGTTGGGGCCCTCCCTCACTCAACTTTAATATACTCGAGTGACGTCATCAGAAAACAGTGGGATTGTACTCGAGTGGTGGGCATGAAGAGGAGGAATTATATATAATAACTTTTTCTTTCTTATGTTTCGGAATTTCCAAAACAAAATGAAATTATAGATATTATTTGTATTTATAAGTGACCTGAGACGAAGTAATGTTTTCTTCAAACCTATAATTTATAGATTAGTGCTTGAGACAACTTTATTCTACTTAACCTGAGCTAACTGCTGTCTGCATCATGAGCTTATTTATGCTTTTGAGGAACACGATATATTAAGACCTATAATTATTCAATATTCAGCTTGTATTTACTGCGATGGAATCAGTTGTTTGCTTAAACCTGTACCCCCCCCCCCCCCAGCGGGGCGCATCGTTTTCCAAAACACGTTTTGCACACTCATCCTTTTCAGTTCACTTTCTTTGTTTTCTATTTTACTTGATATCCCAGAGGAAATATAAGCTGTGTTGGACAACTGAAAAAATGGGCCTTTAAATCAATAGATTTGGTTGAAATTTTAATATAAATGTCTCTTTTTTCACGTTGTCACTGAGAACCCTCAAAACATAATTTTTTCTGTAGGCCTAATGATTCTTTAGAAATGAAGGATACCATAATATCTAACTCATTAATATAAACTACAAACATTTTAAAATTACAGCATCAAAACCAAAAGTAATTTCAGATGACTTCTGGTTGAAAATTGTAAAGAATTGAAATGTCATCATCACTAGAGTTTGCTTACCACTTGTAACACGATTACGCACTACGACTTTTTTTTCTTAGAAATAACAAGTTCTCTCCAGGATGATGCATCCTGGTGCGGGGACGTTCTTTTTAGATGCGACCTGCAGCGTAGCGCAGAAAGCATCTATTGTCCTAGGTATGTCCGTCCGCCTATTTGTCCGTTCGTCGCGAGAAACAACTCCTAAACGGCTGGAGATTATAGATACAGGAAAGTAGGGATGGAAAAAAAAAATATCAGAATGCTACTGCGATACCACATTTTTATTTACGAGTCGTTACCTCGAAATTTGACGAATCTCGAGTCGAGAAATCCGATAACGGTTAGAGATAGGTATAGAGAAGTATATACTTATTCGGAAGGCGATTTTATCCTGATACCAAAAATGATTCGATTTTTAAAATTTGACCGAAGCTCGACGAATATTGGATTGATCGAAATTTCATGAATGTCGAGTCGATAAATCCAAAACGGCTACGTATATAGTTATAGTATATAGAAAATATTCTCTGAAAAATAATTCAAGCTCACGTGTTTATTTTCGATTCGATCGATCGAACTTTGGCGAATACCGTAGTCGATAAATTCGATAATGGCTAGAGACAGGTTTGAGAATCTATAGAACACTAATTCGAAAGACAATTTATTCTGATTGTAAATAAGTGTCAACTTTATGTTTCATATATTTTTTAATGTTTAATATAAAAACGCTGATCTGCATGGTCACATCTTTATTAACGCTACGGGTACAGCGTTTAATTCTACTTGTTTTTCTCAGACTACAAATTATTTTCAGGTGCTTTTCAACAACGAAACAAAATGAGCAATTTTTTCCTGCTGATTCCCATCAAAAATACGTAAAACAGTAATTGTTTCCTTGTTTGCGGAAAATAGCTATAGCAGAACTCATTCAGAATATTTCATCAGGTTTTATTCAGGATAATTCGAATTCCTCAAGATAATAATATGTTATAGATTGGAGACGCGTATATGGGTTGCTGGTTTATTGGCTGTGTTATAATAATAGTACTACAAATGTTCGGACTTTCGAAAGCTGGAGAAATTTCAGGGATCCGTGATGAGAAGATGAAAGTCGAGTTGGATTGAAAATATTTTATCTTCTTTAGTAAATATTGACGTCTCTATAATTATGTTATTTAATTCCCTGACTAGAAAATGTTGAAACATTGGTGTCTTTTTCACTTCGTGTGGGTTTTTTAATTCAAATTGTGGAGTATTTTTTTCACAGCGGGAAGCCATCTTTTCCAACACAGCTTAACGGTCTCTTGGGAAAACGACTACAATAGAAAACAAAGAAAGTAAAACGGCTTATGTATTTTGGAAGAGATAGTTCCCACTGTGAAAAAATACTCCTTTAAGTACATTTCGACAAAATAGCTGAGGTACTAATAATAACGCCGACGATAAATTAACTAAATTTTAATTGAGAATTTGAAGGACTATTATTTTTCAGCGGGAAGTCCCGATTTCCAGCACAGATTAAAGGTCCCTTGAGAATCGATTACAATAATAGAGAACAAAGAAAGTATAACGGGACTTGTATATTGGAAAATGGGACGTCATTCTGAAAAATATTAAAGGTTTAACCTAACTTCTGACGTAAAAACAGAGGTGCTATTTCGAATTGTAGGTCTAGTTATGTTTATCAAAAGAAAAACGTGTTCATTTTTGTTGAACAAAGTATTATTTCTTGCTCATTACTGAAACTGTAAGATGTGATGATTCGTTGCTGAATGATGTTTCTTTTGGGAATGTTGTTCCTTCTGATGACGTAACGTGATCACGTGACGTGGAATGACAGTACTACAGTAGAATGATGGCGTCAGGAACAAGTAGTTGACCGATAACACATTCAAAGATATATCTCAAGAACTACCTATAGACTCTAACTAGTATGAATTATTGATGAGATTTGAAAAGATAACTGACATTGCTTCGTAGTTGCTGCTGGAGCTATATTTGAAGTTGTACTAGTATTTGCTACGGTTAGGATACTTTACCGTTTTTAATGGGCAAAGACAGTATAATATCCATCCATAATGTCATAATTAATTTTTGGTTGGTCGTCGTTAAAAATGAAACGCCAAGAAAAAGAAATATTCAAATATAAAATAATCGTTAGTTATTCATTGGAAAATAATTTAATTTTTTATAGAGTAGGAAAACGTTACCATGGATATCCGACAGAAAATAACTGATACTATGCAATAATGCAAATAATAATAATTATAGAGTATAAATAAAGATGTATTCTGGACTTGTTATGAAACAGAAAACCACAATTTGTAGATGTCTATAATCCAGATTTATTTACACATTATTTGTGACTAGTTTCGGAATACAGCCTCACATCTTCAAACAATTATATACGGTAGCTAAAACAAATTAAAAATAATCAGTAAAACAGTAAATAATATTATTATAATAATACTTACAAATACAAAATTACAACTAGTCGCAAATAATGTGTAAATAAATCTGGATTATAGACATATACAAATTTTGGTTTTCTGTTTTATAGAGTATAAATATGAATAACGAATAATTTATGAAAGGGAATTTAATTTGACGAAATTAATAATTATAAAGAGTTACAGACAAACAACGAGTAGGCCTATAATGAGTCACTTCAAACTGCTTTCTGGTGTACTGTACAGTAGGCGTATTATTTTTCTTTTTAATGTACATTCAATTCTTAGAACTGAAACCAAGTTAGTATATTAAACCCGGATCTAATTTTAATATAATATTGACTGTGTATATTCGATAAATTTGATTTGTAATATTTATTGAACAGCAGATAGCAAATAAACTGCACCTTTATTTATGAATATTAAAATATTGATAAAATAATATATAAATTATATGCAACTGATTAAAATGAAATTGTAAGAATATTATGCTTATCAGGTACGGTAATTGTAAGTGTTAAACCCGCTGTCCATTTATCATATTTGCATACTATTTATTATATATTTGAATGAACTTGGATTCGTCAAATTGCGTTTATTGCCAATAATAATACAAATTGGATGATCAAAATCTTGTTTTCGAAAAAAAAAAAAAAAAAAAAAAAAAAAAATAATGCAGCAGATTTTAGCACAAATGAATATTAAATCAGCTCGCTTTCAAAATAGGATGATGTGCAAAAGGTGTCTTATTTTAATTACTTGTGTTTTACTGATGTTTCTCCTCTTCGATGACGTTAGTTTCTAACATCATTAACATGTACTGTATTATCTACTCTCTAAATGGATAAATAGTCCTATACAGTGTTTAATCTATGTTGGATCTAGATCAAACTAATGATTCCATACAACCCATTTTCAATCTGAAAACATGTACGATATACCCATTGCAGAGCAGTTTCGACGATTTTCCTGGTAACTAAAACTCGACACAACTTATTATTTTCCAGTTTTTTACTATTTTTTTTAATCTTCCGATTGAATTTTCCACTGGTGAAGTTTTTTAATCACCAGGAATTGTATCGAATTTTTATATACTTATTACGAACTATTAAGAAATCACTTTTTCCGTATTATCTTGACATATGTTTCAAAACTATGCGTTTCATCTTCAGAAGTTACACATAGGAGCCAACATGAAACAACCAATCACATGCAAAATAATAACATGTTATTATTTTGCATGTGATTGACTGTTTCATGTATGTTCCTACCTGTAACTTCTGAAGATGAAACTTATAGTTTTGTCTTTTGTGTTGAATTTGCTTTGAGACGATCTTCCTTTTCGAGATTTCCAACGAAAGTCCGGTCATCCGGAATAGTTTGAGGATTGATTGATTTTGGTTTTGATTAGGCTAGATATTTCTTATTGCACTATCTAAGATCCTAAACATATTTGTGACCACAAATCACACATGATTGAAAAAAGAAAAGAAGTTACACCAGATCCAATGTTAGTGTTTCATCTAGAATTCGCATTCAGGTTAAAGTGGGCACATTTTCACGTAATAGCAAATTGCCAGGGCACGTAAAATGATTGTATAAATGTTTCTTTGGCATTTTACCGATTTTTTAGAAGATCTCTTCGAGACCTTTAAAACGATGTATATATCGACTTTATTGCGTTGGTATTTTCGCAAATAAACGACTTTCAAACGTGGGTGTGATTATTACAGCACAAGGGCGCCCTAAATGTAGGACAGGGCGCACTAGAGGTACGGCAGGGCGCTGCGCCCTTCTAAAACGCTCTAGATGAAACACAAATCCAATTGTTTATAGGACTGCATGTTTTATTAAAATTTCGAAATTTTTGCGATTTAAAATTTACTTGTAATTCCCATCATGCATTTCTAGTAGGTTAAATCACGAAGAACGGCTCTTGGTTGGAGCCATTCACATCTTCCATAAACATTTTTTCTTTCTTACATCCGAAAGTGATAGAAAAGGTGGCGCCATCATTATTTTTTATAATGTGGAGGGTGCAAGAATCTCTCAAGATGAGACATGGGTTTTCCTAAACTATTTATATAGTTCCCCGATAGGACCGTAACACTGTCATATATCGTATCGAGAGTTTCCAGGAAATTTAGAATATTTCTATGGAAATGTGAGGTTTATTTAAGTTTATAATAGAGATATTCGTTTTCGGATATGTTTTATTCGTTTAATACAATAAATGAAGTGTTTAAATACCGAACAATTTCATTTATAAAACTTTTTTTTTCTTTTACCTCTGCCAGCACACTTCCATGCGGGATTTTTAGGGTCTCTGATTAAATAAAGTATAATTTATATTATGAACATTTGAACTTGTAATGTACACTTTGTGAATACAATTTCTATTGCAAATTCCTGGCGAGGGCCACAATTCTGTAGACACCTCGGATATCCAAAGCTTAAAAAGCCTTATGGTCTGATGAATCCAATAAACTACGTTACGAATTCTTGTGAAACTTTTTATAATATGCAAATGGGTTGTTGTTTTAACATTTCTTAGAAATTTTGAGGATCAATAAACTTTTCAGTGAAAGCTATTCAATCTTTTAATTTTGTATTTATAAATATCTTTCTTTACAACGTGCTTCGTGGGATAAAATTTTCAAGCTGTTTTTGTATAAACAAATAATATTATTTCACTTTTCATTAGCGGAATGTATTTATAGACAGAGTACGGTACTGTTAAAGCAATAACCAGTTCGTATTAAATATCTTGGCTAATAATATCAATATAGCCTAGAGCTGCGAAATTCCATATTTTTATATATTTTTCCACCAATAACTAAGGTTTAGATCATATAATTTTCTGTATGAAAAACTAATCCTACCCCAACACGAATATTTCATTTATTTTTCCTTTCGTCCTTCTAATATGTTGTTTACTTTCTTCGACCCCCTGCAAGTCTAGGAGGGACATTCTCAAATCTCTTATAAATTCTTAGAAATATATGACAAGATAGTTCGACCTACTATTCTGTTGTTTTCTTAGAACAGGTGACAGTTGTATGACATACGTATAGCTTTCAAACATGTATTGCTAATAATTAAGATGTTCATTACTGATGTATTATGGCTTACGTAAGGTTTTAATGAATTCTTTATTGTGATATGATTATGATAGAAATATTTATTCAATACAGTTCTTAATTATGAAAGGGTTTATTTTGGTTACGTCACTTTTACACGGTTTTCCAAAAAAAAAAGAAGAAAAAAAAAAAACCTTTACAACGAAACTGTTCAATTTGATTTTGATACGTCAAAGAGTTTCCCTTTTAATTTGAAGAATACAAAAATACAGTTTTGGATTATTTATTTAAATGACTAGTAAATATTATAATAGAATTATTATTCTTGAAATTAACAAAACAAAATTGTCGCAAATTCAAATATCAGAATTCGTGTCCTTTCATTGTATGGGGAAAATATAATTAAAAAATATTTCCAGAGAAGTAGTCTCATAGTGTATAACTATTATGCTGACACCTTACAACTCATCAACATCATTCTACATGTATTCGAAAATAAAATTAAACAATATTGTACTTATTAAAACGTACACCTAATAATGAGATACTGGTGTCCCAAGCAAAAAACAAAACAAAACAAGAAACCCAAATAATTTCCAAACAAACGAATATATTTCTCCAAACTCAATTTCAAATTGTAAATTAAAATCCCCAATCCCACCTTGTATTTGTATATCAATTCCATCACATCCTGATGATAGCCTATGATCGCCCTATCCTGCTGGTATTCTATTTTTTGTATGTTGTGTTGTCCGACCTTCGTTTAGGCGGAACAGTTGTTGGTGGACTCACTGGCGCCTCTTCACGTTCCTAAAGGGGGAGTGGGGGGGGGGGGGTAGGAGAACTTCAATGAGGAGGAGAAGGGGGGGGGGGGTAGCAGGGGTGAACAAGAGGAAGGAGGTGACGAAAGGTTAGGGAAGGAGTTAGCCTATTAGGAACTTCCGAGTTGATATTATTTTTCTAATTTTTTCTAACATTGTTCCAATGATAAAGTAGCACAATTAAACGGTCTACACTACATGTCTAATACTGATATATCTCCTTATTCCAAGATGCCATTTATTATAACACTACTTTCCTTGTTAGGTGAAGGTAGATCTGTCACTACTGTATTATTGAGTCCATTCCTATAGACTGCATTCCCAGATAATTGTTCATAAAAATGTTATATATATTATATTATATTGATATTATTTTAAATAGACCTTATAATGATAGTTACACCTAGTTACCTATTTCTAAATTACCGTAAATTTTAAGAGGTCTAAATTTACTCACAATGTTAGGAAGCCGTAATTAATAATTGCAATAAAGAGGGAAAAAAATTATCATAAAATGCGTACGAAAAATACTGTCAAAATATTAAATTATTATCACAATTATGTTCAATTAATTCTATCATTTGTATCAATTGGTTTCATATTGATGATTTTACCAACTTGCTTCATGTTTTGAGCCTGACGCAACAGATGTAACAATGGTACATTGTTTAGTTAAGTGATGTGTCATTACTTTGATTGAATAATGCTTACGGTGGTTTCCTATACTATTTACACTTAACATGACGTCAGCTAGTCTAGAGGAAGACTAATAGATTTGCACTTGCAGGACAGCTATAAACTCATCAGCAGTTTGCACTTTTCATCATTTTGTTTAGACAAACATGTTTGTACGTAAATTATTATACAAATATTTTATTATAAATGAAAATGTTTTTAACTGACTACTTTGCATTGGAAAAATAAATTAAGAACAATAAAAATTTCGGCTCAAGTGGGACTCGAAC
>JAQIWE010004188.1:0-11023 GCA_034698565.1 Campodea plusiochaeta | reverse complement strand
ATTAGACTGAGTGAACCTCCACAGTTTTTCGGACGTTTATCACGGCCTTAATAATTTTTGTGCCCACCGGGATCGAACCCCGAAATCTTCTGCTCTTCAATCTGATGCGAGCAACCACCAGACTACGCTGACTGCTTATTATACAAACCAGTATGTAAATCATTCTGGTTTGCAAATAGAATAAACATGAGTTGTCATATTTTTTAGCACTACATTATAACAAAGAATATTATAAGCAAGCTTGAATAAAACATTAATTACAAGGTTCCAGCTGTGGACCTGTGGCAATCATTCTTAAATTCACTATTAATTCAAAATATTGAAAATGTGCGTTCTATAAACTTCCCGTAGCAAATCAAGAAAGTCGTTTCCTTCCTTGTTTTTTTAATCTACACAATTTAATAATGAAAGGTTATACGAGTATCCATTGTGAAATTTTCTATAATTTTTGACATTTAACAACAAAATTATACAATCCTTATTTTTGACTATATAACAACTAGCAAAGCAATAAATATGAATTGCCATTTTATCAATGTTTCTAATTTTCTATGTAGAGTACTTTGGTTACATTCTAACTATAAAAGAACATTAAGTTAATTACCTATTTTAATAATGGAAATGAAATTTGCGAATGAAAGGCACCTGCAAATATGTGCGCCTTTTCTTTGTAAAGAAACCATTTGGAATTGTGTGAAAGATTTATTGGGATACAGAAGTTGGGTGGGCAGGTACGGTAGTGTGATAAATGGCCACTCATGAAATGTACGGTAAGCAGAAAAGAACACGGAGGAGTTTACATTACAAAACATTAGACCGGTATGGTTACGGTTTGGTTATAATGGTAAGTACAGTGGCTTTTTTTCTTCTATGAATTTAATTGTAATATTCAAGGATTTGAATAATAGTGATATTTAATCAACATTGACATTTACATTAAGAATATATTATTACGAAATCAAAACGAGTAAACCGGCATTTGTATATACCTACCACTATCAAAAATAAATACAAATTATATTCTTAATTATTCAGTAATATTACCAGTCACATCAGACAAATATTTCAGTTTTTACATGGAGAAACATAGTAAGTTCAGTCGATGTTTAGAGATCAAAATATTACTTTAACCGTTACATTACTAGTATTATCAAAATATGTTCTGAAGAGCAAAAAGAAGTGTTAATCTGCCCGTACTGGTGCTGCAGTAGTATATTATCAAACTAGGTAATAATGTTCCCAACTGCCCAATTGATTTCAATATCCGTTGAATGTGCTTGTTTTGTTTTGGACTGGCCACATCTTGTATAGACTCAGCTGGCATATGCTCTCAAATTAAATATTGGTATTATATAATATTGCAGCCTGAACGTGTACACGAACATGTTTAAGGTACATGCAGGTATATATGTTGGATGAAAACCAAACTTGGACTTGAGACTGTTGAAATGCAACTAATGTTAATGTTTTGAATGACTCATACGTCTTAACTACCGGTATCTAATGCGTTTGTCAATATATTTTGTAAGCAGGTTCTAACTTATTTAGATACCTATTGAGTTTTGATACAACTTGAAAAATATATAAAGGAGTTTTATCTTGGTTTGTGCCGGAGAGTTCGATATAATGAGGTTTGGATTAAAATCCCACATTTATAGTACCTATATATTTACAATGTATTTTTTGTAGTAAGCTCTCGGCCACAGATAGCAAACCATCTCCATACAGGGGAAAAATTTAAACTTAGACTCATTCACAGTTATTTTGATTCACTTGTAAACCAAATCCAACAGTTACCCTGGCCTCATCATGTACGGTTCTCTTATTTCCTACCCGTTTTAAATTGTTGTAGTGTGAAGTTAGAAGTTGAGTGATGAGAAAGGAGAAGCAACTTAATTTCTATTCGTGCTGACTCACTTCTACATTCCAATATTTTAGATATCCCTCACAGAAACCAAAGGATAGATAGAACAAAAAGAGAAAGGGAACTGTTTACTTTGCAGAGACTGAAAGTCACACAGTCAAGCTAAACGTTTAGATGCAAGCAGTAACGAAGATTAAAGGGAAAGTTATTTTCCTGCGATTTAACTTACAGGTAGATCAATCGCAGAAAACGAAAAGAAAAATGCCATAGAAAATCAGTGACTTTAGCGCATCTGAATTTTCTATGTGTTAAACATCGTCAACTTGAGTAAAGTTTCAAATGTAAACGTTTAAATCCATAATATCCTTAAATTTAGAGTATAACCTAAAATAATTTCAATACTGTTTGTTTTCTTTATACTACTTACTTTTCTATTTCCTATTTTCATTTCTGGTTCGTCGCTTTCGCATACAAGTGAACACTTTCTAAACTACTGGTTTACTCCACATCTGCACTGCAATTTGTAATAAGATAATTGCTCAATTAAAATTAATTAGAAAACAGGTAATATATTAAACTGACTTTTAAAATAGTGATGTCGTCAACTCAGTCATCTCAAATATTGCGTTACAATGACAATTTCCATCAACATGTATTCTACAGTAGTAATAACGTTATAAATACAAGAGCACGAGTAATTTACTGTATATATTCTTATTAAAAATTCTGTACGAAAGTATGCCAGTTTCATAAACAGTATTTTTGATTATTCCAGACTCGGGTAGATAATTTACTACCCAATATTTCTTCTATATTCATTTCACTCAACGTCAATGAATAACTATACTATGATATAATATCAATGGCAGTTAAATATGCCTCTTTCTCCTTTAAAGCAACTTGATTTGTTGAGTTATCCCTTTAAGTCATTATTTTCGAATCACTTTTTGCACCCCACTGTGAAGCTATAAGTTACTATTAAACATGGAAGCTATCACGCATATTAATGAATTATGCCATAATTGCTACTCTGCTTTCTTGGTAAGCGATTTAATTTCATCTCAGCATGATTCACCATGTATATTTTAAGATGGAAGGTGAGTGACATCACCAATCAAAGCAGTTTTTTTTTTATTTTATTTAATTTTAACTAATTCATTGGCGGTCAGTCTATAAAGAACTCTTTTTTTACTTTTTTTGGTTTAAACTAAAGAGCAAAATGAGGCGTAATTTTGAAAATGGACCATTACTGAAACAATACTGATAAACAATAAGGAAGTGCTGATAAACAAATATGGGGTATGGCATTGAAACTCTCGTATTATTTCATGGTTTGTCAGGAACTAAAGGCACAAGGAAGTTACGACCCTCTTCAAGACATATCGGTTGTAAGTTACAACTATATAAAAAGTTCTCAATTTTTATAGCAGGTATAATATACAGTAAAGTGGTAAACTAGAGTGAGACGGACTTACGGAGACTAATATTTGTTGCTCCATATTCAGAGTAACCCATCAGACCGATCAAGTAATCACTGCTGGATATTGACTGATGTAAATTGTCGTTACTATTTCGTTCCACTTCCAAGGCTAAATAATCATCAACTCATAAACATATACATACAGTACATTAATGGGATTTCTACTTTTAGTTAATGAGCGGAAGTGAATAGCAGCTCTGTGCGGAAATTAAATTTCTTATGGACTCATCACGTTTACTGATAGACAGATTTATTGACTGATAACAAGTACGTTTCCTATAAGGGAAGATATTTTGGAGTTGGGTGCTCAGCATGGGTTTTATTAGAGTGAAGGGTGATGTAATGAAATTTAAGGTATAGTATAAGTACATTTTTTTGCAATGTGTCCTTCATTATGTTTCCAAAAATAATGTTCTAATTTTAATTATTTACAATTTACACAATCTCGTTGCAGTAGCAGCTTTCTTATAGGGTTCCTATGAGACCAGCAGAGCGAGACCAAGTCGGTCTCGTTCGTTTAACTCGGTCTCGTTCGTTTAACGAAACCGAGACGAGACCCAGACTAGCGTTTCCCTACGAGACCGAAACCACACGAACGAGACCAAGCATTTTCTATGAGACCGAGACGATACCGAGACTGACTGACCGAGACCAGGTCTCGTCTCGGTCTCTTTCACTGAAGTGACAAAATGCTAAAAGTTAAAAAAAAAAAACTTTATAATAGGACATTACACGCTCTAAGTACATGTTGCCTCATTTCTTTGGCATAAATTGTATATCAATTTATAAACTTCAAAAAATTCTACAGCGCCACCCTAATCAGCAATCGTGTCCAAACTGGGAGTGCTAGTAGATGGTATCACAGCACAATTTTTGAGTCACATCCGATCACTCAGAACCGTCCCCCTATCGCCGCAGGGGCAGAAGAATGGGTCCTGCAACGTCGCAAAATAAGCATTTTATTGCAAAATTCGATTTTTCGGAACACTATGGTCAAATTTTTCTATCATAATTGTAAGCCTCAGTGATTCACAACCACATAATCTATTATAGTCACTGGTTATCACAGTACATATATATTTCGATAGCGAAATAGCAATATCATTTCATCAGAATTCTAACATAACGTTATTATGTATACAATACCAGAAGGTATTTTTCTTTTTATTATTATTATATTTTTTTCTTCAAATAATTGCTTGAAATAATTTTAGTCACAAGCAGCAACTGATGTAATATGTTGCCTACAAAAAGTTTGTCATTTTCTCCATAAAATAT
Source organism: Campodea plusiochaeta (assembly GCA_034698565.1). Lineage (NCBI taxonomy): Eukaryota > Metazoa > Arthropoda > Diplura > Rhabdura > Campodeidae > Campodea > Campodea plusiochaeta. Next base: position 6,401 of record JAQIWE010004188.1, on the reverse strand, counting down.
TTATATTATAAAAATTCTATGATTTTATGCGAACGGTGGTAATACTGTAATTGTGTGTTGAAAATTAAATTATTTTCTCATGATATGAATTACAGAAAAGATAATTAAATAAAATTACTGTTGTTATGGTGTTATACTAAAATGATAAATGCTTTCAAGCTGCCACTCATGAAATAATCGAATGCAGGAACGTATCCAGAATATTACTTCGGTGAGAGAAATAACAGACAAAATGGAGAAATATTACATATAGTGGTAAATATTATTGAAATGCATGACAATATGAATCCTTACACAGACAATCAAATTGTTATACTGTTTTTATATTCAGGTCATCTACTGTATATAGTGTTTCCAATATCTTACGAACCTAAACTGGTTATGTCTTCAAACTGTTTTGACAGGTAAACCCATTGTTGATCACTTGCTTGGGTGATTCAAATAGGGTATTTTCTATACAATTCGCAAGTTGGTTAAAGAGAACAAATAAGATAACAAGGATTATCAATTGTTGGAATGTCAGAAACACCCTTGATGGGCTAAACGGTTTAGGTCCGCAAGATTTTGAATAAAGTATATGCTGAGCACGAAAATACATGAAATGAGAAGAAAGTCAAAGAACAGGCAAATCTCACATGATTAATGGAAATATCAGATGGTTATAAACTTAGGCGCAACAGTCGGTTGGTTTAGTACCCGCTTGGTAGTTGATACCCAAAAACGGGGGACTGTCTGGACCTGTCTATCACAAGATGGTAAGGAATGGGCAGACATGTGACCGCGGTCAAACCACGGTTCCGACCTATCACCCATATTATGGGTGGAATATATAGGTGCGAGGGCGTAGAATATCTGATGGTATCTGTTATGTCGAAACAGTGGTTTGAACGCTGTTATATGCCGCCCATTTTTTATCATCTTGTGATGGACAGGTCACGGCAATCCCCCTTTTGTGGGTATCACCCAACTGTTTTATATTACCATTTGATATTAACATTAACCATGTAAGATTTGCCAATCTTTGACTTTCTTACCAATTGAATAGTATAACTCATATTCTTCAAAAATTAATGTCATTAATTGTAAATAAAATATGATATTACTGATTTTATTGATTTGTATCACAAAAAACTCAACGCGAATCTTACCCAATTACTGAGCTATGAAAAATTACAACGAACACTATAGTACAATAAATATATGTATAACAGCAGCAATTAACTCTTTTGAAATATAAGATATATACTGTTGCTTCTTGTTTGAAGAATAAATTTCAAAACAAGAATTATTGCGAAAACTGTAGAACAGTGATCCCTAATACAACAAAACTGTCTATACAGAAAGGAAAAGTAAATGCGGAATGCAATTATTCGTTTAGAAACTAATATTGTGACAATTAGTTTACTTCCAATAAAATTGTTAACAACTATTGCTTTGTACCAAAGTTACAGGGAATATCGTATTATACCATAAATAATATATTATTCCAAGAGAGGAGCCATTTTTCATTCAAAGAAAGGGGCAAGAGAGGAGCCAAAATCCACAGAACCAAATATATTTAGGAACATTCCCCTCTTATTTCTACACCACCAGCATACACTCTCGTGAATACGCCCTTGCTCCAATATTCTATACCGCATACAAACAATCATCTATAAAAACAATTTTATGTAGCAAAAACTAATTACAATACGTTTATATGCGCCAAACATAGAAATTACTCAATTTAAACAAGTAACGCTAGCCTCTAAATTAAAATTAATATCTCTTCGCTAACACGTGGTACGATATAATTAGAGCACCAATAGTACAAGTATATATAATTACCCTATCTCATTTGAAGAACTCTAAAGTACTTATTAAATATTAATCACTACTATACCCTGAAGTGAGTGTTTGTGTGGTTTTGTAATTACTCAATCTGTATTAATGAAATGAAGCACACGCGTTGAAATTTTTATTCGTTCGAGACCGCAGAGGAGGTAATCAAGTACATGAGTTGAATTCGTATAACACACAAAGAATATTGTACTTTGATAATCAGATGATTAGAAGAATATTGTTTAAACAATATTAGTTGTAATACAATTGCTTTTGGAGACTAGATATATCTAAATTATTTCAGAGTCGCTAAAGAGGAAAAAATAAGTTCTACTTTTCCATAAAAAATGACTAATATCACAATACGTTGGCTAAACTAAAAGGCATCCTGAAGACAACATAAACGACATCTTAAAGGAAACGTCAGTGTGTAATTAACTGGTAATAGAGATGTGTAGAGGCCTGCAGAGGTTTTGCAAAAATTCAACATACTTTGAAAGCAGTTTTTATATTATTTTCAATCGAAATAGCTCACACCAAAGTATGTGAAAAGTCATCCAGATTATTTAAACAATAAATTCCTTAAATCATGTTACGCACCACGCTGCTTTTCTATGTATTAGGATTGGGTTTTGAGTAAATCAGCAATTTTGGAGTAGAACATAAAGTTATATTCGAGGGAGAGATGAGGGTTAGAAAAAAAATTAGTGCAAGTGAACTTAAACTTTAATATAAGTACGTGAATAATAAGTGTATAAAAGCATTGCTAGTTTGAGTCTGTTTACAAATAAAAACATGTAGAACTTCTGCAATTCAAATCTGGAAGATTGAGTAACTTATATTTAACGGAGTCCATGTGTTAACAGGTATTAACTCTTGTCCTTTCATCGACAGAAATTGCTTCTGAATAATTGAAATATTACATGTTTGCTATATATTCTGAAATTTTATAATATAATAATAATTTTGTTAAGAAGTACATGTATTTTAAATGTTCATAAAAAAAAAATACCCACCAGTTTTTCGAACAGCATTCAAATCTTAAATTTAACTGTTCAGTATCAACGAGTAACCCAATTACCCAATCTCCAAAGCTTTAAGCTTGACCATAATGCATTCTACTACACTGTCATGAAACTTCATCCACAATGGACGCTTATTAGATTAATTAATTGAACATCCTCTATATCTTCATCTCTACATCTTACAGCTTTAAAACCATGCTGCTTTGTGACAAATAGTTAGCATGAGTCAATTAACGATTCAAGCTGTATAATTAGCTCGAAGAATATATATGGAACGCTAGGAAGCTATACTGTAGGGGGGGGGGCAGTCTTAATTCAATTGCTGTAGATAAAGGATCTTCCTTTGTCTGTTTGTTAAAAGTATATTCTCACCACAACGGAAACCGCATGTTGTGTTTTCTCATGGAAGATAATGATGTCGCAGTATAAGGAGATAAAGGGTTGCGATGAAACCTCACAGATTTTGCACAGGATGAATGGTTGAGGAGAATACTATTGTAGCTTCCTCAGATATTTCCGTGCCTTGTATTGAAGTGAGTTTGGAAATGATTTTACTGCCGTTAGAAGTTGTTAAATAATGGGAAATCATGTTTTAGTACTTTCATATTATACTATATTGTAGCTGTTTTATCTTCTCTTCAAGCAGCGCCCGAGGCTGTGTCAATACATGTTTCGAGAAGAAAAAATTAAAGAAATTTTCCGAGTATGCGACGTTATACTTATAATCTGTGAAAGTTTCATAGAAGCTTAGAAAGTCACAGAAATAATAAGTAATTTAGAATTAAGTTCATTAAATCGCCTATATTATTAATATCACGTTCATATTTATGAACTCGTAATTAGGCATTAAGTTCAATCAATTAATCCTATTTATTTTACGATTAATACAGTCGAACGGGTAATAATACTGTATTTTAAAGAAACAGAAGTTTAAAGTATTATCCGAATTTTTAGTATTGTTTCTTTTTTCTTATCTTTTTTATGGTAGATGTTGGAAACATATTATTTGTTCTTTCCATGTATTCTATTCAGTGTTAACCCAATTTAGTTTGTACACATTAGTTTATGGAAGTTATTGCAAAACAGATACAGTATATGCAAACTTCTAATTCTCCTGTTTCTACAAGAGATTGCATAATGAACATGAGTCGAGTCAGTTCAGAAACTTGCAGTTGATTTCGGAAAACCTACATTCTTCTCCATGTATGCTGGTTATAAATTATAAGAAGAGAATGACCGAATGAAAATAAAAGTGTTCATTGCTGGAGTAACACTTGTCTGCTTACATACTTTAACCTTGTCTTCCCGATTCGTATTGGCATTTACGTCATTTTCATTGGTTCATACAGTATAATCACAACCCGTTTAACATTTCATTTGTGATCCTATTATATTTAACCTAATGAAATGAAACAATGTGTTTTGGGAAACTGAAACTGTTACTGCAAAAATGTTTCTTTTTTCTAATTCCTCGTATTTTTTTACCTATTTCGCCTGTAAAGTTAAAATTTAGTTTGCCATTACTAAAAATCTGTATTTTGCAACCTTCCACATTTACAGGCAAAATACGTAAAAAAGGAATATGAACTCCAAAAAAGTTGTAGGAAAAAACTTTCCTTTGGTAAATAATCTCACCTTCCCAAAACACTTGGTTTCATTGCGTTAGGTTAAATACAACGCTTTCTAGAGCTATATCAAAATTATTCGCTACAGGAAAGATCAAAAATGAAATTTTAACGGGTTATGAGTATATTATGCTCGTATACGGAGATTAAGTGACGTATTCATGTTTAAGATACTTCTTGGGTCTGGCCACTTATATGAAACAGACTAATTATATATTATGAAACAAACTAGTTATGAGCATATGCTATGATCCACTATGACAATGTCGAAGAATGTCAATGCAATTAGGAAAGATAAGAGTATGTAAGCAGACAAGAGTAACGCTACTATATAGGATTTTTTTAAATATATTTTAATGACAGACTTGTTTATCAACATAAACAACGTGATTAAAAATCTGCATCGGTTGAAAAGATTTCATGATAGTTTTTTAATGGAAATTTTGAAATAATTATAGAAGCATAGTTATATCCAAGTTAAAAAAACTCCTGCATTTGGAATAATGTAATAATGATACAGATAATACTTAAAATTAACTCTCCTTAAAATACCCTTTTAGTACTTCCTTTTCAGATCTCTAAACTTTAAATGATCTCTGAATGAAATTAAGATCTCAAATTCTCTTCCTCCTGTACTGCATAAAAATGTTGAATAAAGATCTCCAAAGAGACATGCAATCATTGAATCGTACATTTCCTCTTGTTAATCTCTAAACAAACAACATCCTTTTTTTCCTCGACCAACATTCCCTTCTCTGTGTCTCACCATAGTCCTTCTATCTCCGTCGATTCCATTATCACTCTATTAGGTGTGTACAAACCCAAAGGAAATGGTTTGTTTGCAAAAGAGCATCGGATCAATCACAAAATAGCCTTAAAGTGCTTTCACAGACACGCTTCATTAAGCTCACTGGATTTTTCTTTATTGGTAATTGTGGGAACGCGCAGTTGGAGACCTTTCAATATTGTATGGTACGGAAAGACTCGTTGAGCAAGTGATACAGGGTGTCCATTAAACAGAAGCAATATCAATTTAGAATTCCTGTTTTATAATTTAAAATAAATGACTCATTGAAAACAAAGAATTATAAGGATCATTTTATTTGTCCAATATAATTTTTCAACATTGCTCTTCTAATCTGAAATTTATATATTTTTTCCGTTTACCTTAAAAAAAATTGTGGTTCTAAAGCCGGGTAACGATAGAGGTCATCGCTGAAAAATTCAGCGCTAAAATAACAAATGACAAAAGACAAAAAAAAATGAATAAACGTAAGAAATTAATTTTAGAATATTAGAAATATTACTTCTTTAAATAATGTTATGTGCAGTTGTACTGCCTGACGACGTATTATATTCCTACTCCAGGAATCTCTCTCAAAAGTATCTCGTAGAGGGGTGACAAAGCAGTTACTACCCAGAAGCTTCAGTTCTTACAATAAAAGACTTGAATTTTAAAAAAAAAATTCATGAATTTCAGACAGAAGATGAGCTACACTATTTCAAGTTATTTCGAACATGAAAAAAAATTACGTCAGTGTAATATTATTTATAATAAAAAAAAATGAGTGCTGTGCGTCTTGATAAAAACAGTAACAGTACTTCTATAGTTGAAATTGCGAGTACATACGACTGTAGATTTATCCAACATCATGAAGCAATACGTAATATTATCAATCCTGTTTGAATTAAATAACATACCACCATTATAATATGACTTGTATATATTACTCTTATTTCAGCACTGCTGTAACACTCTTTTTATCGAACCTTGTCTATGAAGGAAATGCGTAAAAAAACGTTTCAAGTGCTTTATTGGGTTCCTAAGTGCAGGCATTTATTGAGGTTACATGATTATTATAAAATGTATCATTTATGGCTGGGGCCTTCAACCAGAAGTGGATGTGAGGTCTTCCACCAGTAATGGATG
>JAQIWE010004187.1:0-11024 GCA_034698565.1 Campodea plusiochaeta | reverse complement strand
CCTTATATTATTAAAGAATTTTTGCAAAAAGTTTGAGATTTTTTGACCCAACGGATCAAGAGATATTTCTGTTTATAGAGTCAATAAATTTTCCGCAAGGTACCACAAATCGACCTGCTTAATTTCACTGCCTTACGAAAATATGAAAAGTAACCCTTAAGCAAAACCAACTTAGTTTTAGAATATGAAATTTAATACTGACATATGGGCTACATAAATCAGATAAATACTGTCTAAAGGTTTATTAAAATATTAGTATATGTGGAAGAATTCAATTAGTAAATGAATAAAGGAAATATGTAATATGAAATTATGAATGTAACTTACCGAAGTACCTGAGCAAGTGTTTTAATTGTCATCATCAGCAGATTCAGATTCTGGAAAGAAAAAACAAAAATAAAGTTGCAGTTCATAAACATTCATTTCCTGTTGTTTCTTAATTAATGTTTCAATAAATTTCTTGCTGGTACAAGTCGCCTCTAACAAAATCATTTGGAACTTCAACTTTTTACAAGAATTTGAACTGGCACATGCGCAGAGTTCATCTTATCAACGTAATGGCACCATTTGCAGCGAATGTTGCAAGTTTTCTGTCCGCACGATTACATTGCTCATTCCACGAATGTGCAAGCAATAGGTAATACATATTAGTGGTTTAACAGTATTCATAACTGTGATAGATAATTTGAGCAAGATACTTCAGAACAACAATTTATAGGTAAGAGACTCAAAGTCTGAGTGATAGGTTCAATTTAAGAAAAAAAAGAATTTCAGCAAATAATTACTACTGGGCAGATTGCTTTCAAAATCTAAATTTGACAAATACAACTCGAATGCTAAATAAATTTTCACTGATTGAATGTTTGGTCATTATTTCAACATGATGCTTATTAACCCGTGCTATAACACCAAAATTGGTTTTTATTTAACATCAAATTTATGAATTAAGTCAACAGACAAGAAATTCACCTAAGCTACCAAACACCAGTTGACTCAAATATATATTTAGACAACTGCTTAAAGAGTATCATTTAGATATGATATTGTGTAGCAGTTTTCCATAAATATTCCCTAATAGTGCGGAGTTCTACATTATAATACAGTACATGTTACTGTTTCTTGACTAGCAGTTTTACACTAAAAAGTTTGCTTATTTTCATAATAAAATTTAAAAATCAAATCAAATTTATCATGTACTGAAGCTGCTTGCCTATTACACATCAAGTAGAATGTCGCATGAAAAATTAATGCGTTTAATACAATTATCAATAAAAGCATCCTTCAAATTTTTTAAATTAAAATACATTAGAAGATAATGAAAACAATTTGAACATTTCAATATAATTATATTACTTATTCTTAGAACTTAAAAAATTCATAATTATAACATGTTCTGCATAGTTCTTTAATCCAACACAAATTTCAAGTTACATTATTTTACAAAACTAATTAGTTTTATTCATAATTGACTCTACAGATAACAATAATTACAGGAAGTTCCATATCAATAAAAATTCCATAGAATCCTCAAATTTTAAATAAAACAGTTATGCCGTTATTACTATTGAAAGAAATCCCAACAATTTTGATTGATAAAATTAAAATTCTAAAACATCTAAAATATTTCAAATATCACACATACTCATTTCACTAATTTTATAAATTATCAGTTCCAACTGGTAATTAAATGATAAAAACAAGATACGCTAATTGAAGAATTTAGAAATATGTTAATTATTATTACATGTACTGGTACTTAGTAAAAACAAGATAATTGAGGAATTTAGAAATTTAAAATATGGTAATTAAGAATAAAAATTTAGAAATTTAAAGTATGGTAATTAAGATTAAAATTCCAGTTGTACATACCTTCCTCTGCATTTTGAAGCCATTCCACAAATTTCTTCATTTGCTCCAGGAAGACAGATTTGCCTTTGTTGGAATGTGCTTCCTTATACCATTTCAGGATTACATCCTCAGAGAGAACATCAGCTAAAAAAAGTTTAAAGAGAATTAGAAACTGTTCTTCTCATAGCTTTAGCTATTTATTTAACCATGTACGAATAATTTTGTTTATTCAAAATAATTTTCTTCTTTGTTTGATTTACATTTATTCATTAAAGCTTTATTCTTCATAATTATACTGCAAAAGGAAACAAAAGTTCAAAAGAATTTCGTAACAAAAAAATAAAAAAGTTGACCTGTCCATGATGACTGTTGATTTCAAATTCTTCCAATAATGGAAGAAAAGCATACAGGTTATTTTTGTTTACTGTTTTCAATAACCTCATCTATTTTTTTTCTTCAACATAGAATAAAGAAATCTAAAAAAAATGAACTCTCTTTCTAGAAATTTTTTCAATCATCTTTTTTGTTACAGAACAAAAGTAGTAACTGAAGTCAATACATTAATGTGAAATTGTTGAATAAAATGAATATACAGTATCTAACTTTTCCATTTAGTATACACTAGGCCTAATTAGAACAACATAATTACGTCACTTGATATTTTCAAGGGCTTTTCCAAAGTGTTCACTTTGAACTTTTGATTTAAGTTATTTATTACATATATATGTGGGAGAAATATTTAAACTATTTTGAAGTTATAGAGTGAATATTAATCCTTCTAGTTCATCAATAATAATAATAGATTATAAATTAACAATTACAATATTTAGGAAAATATGAGTTTCAAGAATTTAAAGAAAAAAGGATCATAGGATTTTATCACTTCTTAATCATAATTATTGTTAATTTTGATACTGTCCTTCGAATACTAAAAAAGAATGTTTAAAGAACTGGTTGCAGGTTATCTGAACAATTAAAACTAACTTTTTTGTTAATATTAGTAATTTGATCTACCTCAAAAAGGACCTTGTTTCCTGCTTGAAGGTACACCTAATTTGCTTAAAATTATAATGATCTAACCAAACCTAAGCAACCATACAAAGTATAAGAAAACAAAAAGAAGCGTTCAGTTTTTTCCTTACTTTTGTAAAAAAGTAGAATTATCTTCTGGAAAACTTTCATGAAATTCATGTTATCATAGCAATAATCCTGTATCTTGAGAAGAAGTGCAAGTTCTGACTTAGAACTTTTAGAGAAGACTTCAAAGAGTTGTGTATACTGTTTGAGATGTTTTAAAGCTTGATCAGCTACAAGCTCTTCCTTTTTGTTCCATTCAACACCAGCCATCACAGTTGACCACACCTAAAATATTAAATGGTTCACAGTTAGGTAAATATGTTTAAAAGGCAACGGAGGTGCATAAGACACTAACAATTAAAGTTAATTGACAAAACTCCATTTATGTTGAAAACAAAACAAGTTTTGGTGGTATCCGTATTTTGAATGGATTTTATATTATGAATCACCACAAATGACCTACCATACAAACAAACCAGTATGTTATTAAAAATATCAAATCTATTTCAGTTATTGCCAAAATGAATCACTAAGAGAGACTTGTTTTAGAAACTGGACTGGAGTTAAAAGAAATTAAAAGATCTGAATTAGTGAATTTACCGTAAAAGGGGAAAAGAAGTCCTTTAGAAATTTACAAAAAATAAAATAAGTATTGAAAATGTTAAAATTTCATCAACAAAATTGCATTAAAGTCTTAAACAACAGAACATTAACTCTGAAATGTATCAAAATTTTTTACTTCTTCAAGAAATTAATTTCCATCAACACCATCTGTCATAATATACTTACAATAGTAATGACTTCTTGTTCAGGAATATTGTATCGAAGAACATGATCCTTAGCATCTACGATAATATCCCGGATGGGACGATTCTGCTTGAACGACTCTTCAAGCTGTTTCTGAAGATCTCGTTTCACTTCTTGAGTGGCCTGGAAATTAAAAAAATTAAAGTATTACATAATTATCCTGGTACTTTTCAAGAGTATCAAAACTTACTTGCAACTGTTGAAAGGTTATTATTTCACCCAACCCCTTCTCCTCAAATAGACTTCTAATCATATCGGGAGTTCGTCTGTTGAAAGGGAAGAATTCAATCAACCTGAAACAAACAAACAAATAAATATTGTATTTAGAAATACTTATCATATTTTAATTCCTGTTTTCTTTCTATAGTATTTTCATGATTCAAATTTTTTTTAAATAGTTTGAAAAATATAATTCTACTGTATTTACAAAGGCTTACTTACTATTCAATGGTTTAAGAAAATGCAGAGTGAAAGTAATGTAGTAAAATTCAATATATTACTGTTAAAAATCCTGATGTCATCTCAGCATGATCTTCACTTAAAATATCTTCTCAGTGGATAGTACACTTATCAACCACTTTTGAATACGATTCCATTAAGCAAGTTGGAACATGAAAACACTATTATAAAATCTTGTACACATACCTGTTATCCAAGCTAGCTTTCTTCAGAGTAGCAATTAGATTTGACATGCCCTTTTCCTGTTTGAAAGTTACACAGACTTCCATAATGAAATCTAATGCTAAGTTATCCCTCACCATGTATTCCTGAAATTATAAAAAAAAATCAGAATTAGTTAACATAATTATGAACATACTGTATAGAATGCAAACTTATATACATTGTGTTGCAAAAGGTTTTTAAATATATACGTCAATACAACTTTATTCTTATTACACAAACTGTGGCATATCTTATTTCACAATTGAACATAACTTAATAAGATATAATTCCTAAAACAATTTCACTTCATTCACAGGCCCATTGAAGTTTATTTGAAAGTCCTCGTAGCCTCATATTTGGAAAAGGAAATATCATCAATCAAATCGAGATTAGAGCTGAGCATTTGTTGTGGGAAAAAATGATCAAAAACAAGGCCGTGTTGTGCTACAAAAAGATAAAAAAGTGCGGTCGAAATTTCAGAAGTTGCAAGTAAGCTAAAATTTAAAAATAGGCATAAAAAATAGTGCAAGTTATTACTAGAATCAACATTCAAATATAAGATGGCAAAAATTTCAGTCAGTTTCAATGTTTTTGATCTAATTTTGTACTGATTAATCTATTTTTGATATAGTTTATATTCACTTGTTCATGCTTCACCAATGGCATTCATGTTTTCAGTAAAAACATTGTAAAGTACCTGAGAGTTGCAAAAAATAGAGAAAAACGATCTCGATTTTGAAGTGCAAAATATGGTTCGTATTCATGTTCCTAAATCATTTTTGGGAATGAGAAGTCTTTCTTTAGCGTTATTATTAAAAGGTGTGGAAATTGCAACGAACGACTAGCTTTAACAATGATTGAACCACTTACGTTAATTAGCACTTGTAACACAGTGGGAGGGCATAACCCATTGGCAACAAGCAATGCAGTCATGTGGGCAAGCTTCATGCGCTCAGCCTCAGTAAATGCCTTCAAATAAACCAGGATTTTCTTCATCTCCTCTTCAAACATTTTCTCCAAGTATTTGTAACGACGGATTAGTTTCACGAATACCTAAGAAATTACAGAGAATTAAGTTAATATAACTTCACTTCAATACAACGAATACATTTGTAGCAGAAATATTCAAAAATGAACTGCTAGATGCGAGTAATTTCTTACTTTTTATTTCAATAAAAGCTTCTACAATGTTTACGTAAATAAATGTAGAAACCTCCTAAAGTCTCCTATTCTACAATGTTTGTAATAATAGTGCACAAAATATAATTCTCTACCTTATAATAAAAGGTAATAAGTAAGTACAAAAAACAGTGGGCTGCTTGTAGGAGATGGAAAGCTAACAAATGATCTATTCAGATGTCTTAAATAAAAGATTAATATATTTTATGCACATTATGCCTGTCATAAGCTATCCGTAAATTATTTGAACAGTCAACCTTTTTGTCAATTGCATATAACTAGTAACTTTAGTAAACAGCTTCTACAAATTTTACGCAACAGCTCAATTTTGAAGCACAATCAAATTTATTCTACCTCGAAGTCTTTTTCTTTTCCAATTTAAACTATTAGTGATTGTTTAAATATTTCACTAACTCTAATCATCCTAACAATAAAAGTGCTTGATTGGTGTTGATAGATGCAATGCAAATAGGCAGAACTAACTGAATTTGAACTAACCTGCTCATAGGCACGCATTGTTTCCATGTCATCCACCATTCCAAATAAACAAACGTCTGTTTGGTATATTCCAATGCCATCTTGAAGAATAGTACCTCCAGGAGCTAAAGTGCAAGATGCAAAAGAATATCATCAGAAAAAAAAGCTCATGCTAACAAATTCAACACAAATTAATTGATGCTTCACACATTACAATGTGTATGATGTGCTATTCTTAAACAACCAGATCACAAATTTATAAAATATATTTGAAGTAAAATTATAAGAAAAGAATTTTGAAAAAGCACAAGTAAATTTGGAAATGAAATATAGTTCATTCAGTCTTATATTAGCTAGTGGGATGTTATTGTCTTTTCCTTTCACCGAAAATTGAACCTGAAACCATGTGAAAATAATTCATAAGAACAATATTTTTGCTCTGACTGAATACTTTCACTTCCAGGTTCCTATGTTAAAGCAACCAACAAAATTTCACAATTAACTCGTATAAGACCAAATGCACTATTTGTGAATGTGATATTTCTTATTTTAAAAAAATTCTTCAAATACCTAAGATTCCTCCAGCAATAAGGATGTCAAAGAGTGGTTCTCCATATCTTCGATAATCTAATTTGGATCCTGCAGCATCAAGAAATTTTGAAATACTATCTAAGTCCCTCCCTGCGTCGTTAAGACCAAGAAATAGAGCATCCCTAAAACCTCCAGGATCGTTTCTTTCTTTTTCATCTGAAAAATAAATAAATTCATAAAACTATTTTAAAAACACAACAATAGGAAACTGCCATTTCACCTACAATTGCCTTATTTGTAAGTTCATTATTCATGAATCAGAAATGTTTTATTATAATTCATATAATTTTAGTTATGAAGAATTAGTAGTAGTCTTTTTAAATATGAAATTACACTAAAATTGGTACTTCATGAAAAATAACTTCTCAGAACTACTTAATGAGCTTATTATCCTGAAGTCTTTACTTTATACAATTCAAATTTTAGTCAGAATTGGATTTATGTTAAACATATAAAACAGTATAAAGCAATTTTTAGATCTACGTTAGGAAAGAAACAAAATTATAAGGAAATTATTAAGTTGCATGCAGTATTTTGCATAATCCCATCAGAATGCATGCTATCAAGACAATGTTATAATGTTATAATAATTTGCATTTATAAAAATGGTTTTAACTGTTTGTAGATGAAAATCTTACCCCTTTTTCTGGTCTTTATCCTTTGGCCAGATAACGTAGGCTTTTCTGCTTTCTGACTCATACAATGGCCTAAAACCTATGGCAAGAATGATGTACTTTAATTTCATGTTCATTTGTTTAATTACAAATCTAAATATCATACAACTACTAGTGTACAGTATTATAATTTAGGGTAATAAGTTATGAACTTCCAAAACAGTGGGAGTGATGCAGTGATCATTAAATATATTACACATGGTTTGTGTAGGAAGAGCATCTTATTCTATATAAATCAATTCATTATGATATGATCAGTACTTGGTTAATATCAGAGGAAACATCCCACTTTATTAGTAAGAGAATGATCAAGTGAGAACCTTGATGAGCTATGATCACTTCTTCAATGGTATGAACAAGACAAGCCTGGTTTAGTTAAATACTATAAGCGAAAGCATGTACAAACTATTGGACTACTAAATTCCTTTTTTTTTAGTTTTATAAAAGTGACGAAAAAAATGTAAAAGTAGATCCTGCTGTGAAAATAAAGTTGAATGCATAGTTCCCATAGCGCTTCATAGTGACGTCACAGATTTTCGACTTCTTCATTTTTGAACTTACAATTTCGAGATTTTAATATGTTGAACTTTGAAATAGTTTAAACAAACAATGTTCAAAGTTTAAAAAAATCCATGTGGTAGTTTTTGCGTATTTATTTTTCAAAGTAGAAGAATTTGCCATTTGTTTGTACAGGTCGGTGAATCTTTCTTCACGGAGCTGTACAAACAAATGGGAAAATCTCGAAATTGTAAGTTCAAAAATGAAGAAGTCGAAATTCTGTGACGTCACTATGAGAACTATGAATACTACATCTAAGTGAATGCTCCGAAGAGTAACATGAATGCTCCTAAGAGTAACCACTTCAGACTGTATCGACATATATTGTTTAACTGATGAGATCTCATGTTTTTCAAATATGGACATTTATATGTCAAATTAATTAATACATTATTTTAAATTATCATGAGTTTAACACCAGCACTATCAAATTAATTTGTATTTTCATAGTCTATCTTTTGTTTGATTTTATATCTGATTTTCTTACAGTCACATAAAAGAACAGGTCTAATTTATTTACAAATACATTTATTGTAGCACACATGCACTGCAGCTTTAAAGTAAATATGCCTACACTATCTTCAGAACTTTATTAACTTCAAACTTCATTACTCTACACTAATTTTGAGTTTATAGTGATAGTGACTTTATAAAATTACATTTCTTTTAAGTTTTTCTTCAAGAAAAATTAAATAAAATGGGGAACAAAATTAGGCATATATATAATTTAAGAGTATATTATTGAGTCTAATTATTTTGCAAATCCTACTGACTGAAAATACAGTTGAAAAAAATTAGTGAATATAAATAAAGACTCTCAATAGTTGAAACTGCCTTCTCCATTGTTTGACTAAAGAGACCTCATGTTCTTTACAACAATAAAATGACATGTTCCTGTGTTATCCCGTATTTTCTTAAATAACATATTGAAAAGAATAATTCATATTAAGAATAAATATATTATATCACAGTTTATATAGTTAAAAGCAATATAGTCTTAATTTATCAAATACGCTTTATAAATAAGCAAACTTACAATTATTTTCTACAAACGCTTCTTGCAAACACAAACTTTTACACAGTATGTTTCAGAGACACAAGTAAGAGAAATTTTCTGTATGCAGTTGTAAAATGTAGAACTGGGTGGAAACCGACCGTAGTGCGTTTGGTCACGTGATATCATTGTTACTCACTAATTGCATTTACTCAAATGCATTTAAGTAAACAATAATGACTTGTGTTATGATTTTTTATTATTATCCTACTGTTTCGTTTATAAGACTTTTTTCAAAACAGTAATAATAAGACCAGCATAAGTTAGTCACGTGATCATTCTCTAGCAGGAATAAGTTGAATCACGAATGGAGAAGGAAGTGACGTTTCATTGTTGCTGGCCTGCATGTGCAACATGATACCGGACTGCCGGAAAACCGGATTTTTTAAAGAAGAAATTCCACAAAATCATTTCAGCGTTATAATTCTATTGAAGTCCACGTATTAAGCATACCAAACAAATAAAATAATCTTATATAGTTCCAAAATAACAATAAATTGCTAGCAAGAATAAACTTATTTAGGTATTATTATTATTATTATTGCCGCGGGGAACCGGCAAATCCAAATTTCTTGATCAGTAAAAAGTATAGCAAATAAGGCTATTATTATTTATGTACACCTAATGATAATATAAACTCCGTTTAAACAAACTATAATCTAACAAATCAAACAGAGAACCACCCACATAATAATGTTGACGTCGGTGTAAAAAAAAGATAAATTTACATAATATATAATTTTCCTACAGAGGTTGAATACAAGGTAAAAAAAGTGCTTGTTGGGTCAAGTTGTGTCTCTCGGGTATGGGTCAAACTATATAGTTCATTACCCATTCCATATATCTCTGATGCCCCTGGGTAATAAATTCGAAATCAAAACTACCTTCTATATTCAAATATTGATTTTTTCTAAAACAACTTATCTCAACGCAATAAAATTTTCAAGATCTCAATATAATGTCACATAATAATTATCTGATTATGGTAAAAAAGTTCCGCATGTATATATGGCATCTATTTCATCTGCAAACAATTTTATTATTTATGAACATTTGCTTTGCTTCAAACGTAAATAAGATACCAAAATACATTATATTATGATAAGAAATTAAAATGTCGAAATCTCGGGAACAAGGGGAAATAATTAATGTATGTTATCAAATAAAACTGGTAAAATATTTCAATGTGCACTGACGTATAGTGCGACCAGGCAAATGGGAAGTTTCACTTATTGGCTTTCATTGTTGAAATCTATTACAATATACATGGAGAAAAACCGGCTTTCTCAAAATCAACTCTTGTATAATTCTGTACTTGCCTGTGAGCATTGCAGCACTAATATATATATATCTTGAGGTATACGGCACTGAACTGGTGAAGAAGATATCAACTAAAACAGCACAGAATCTCTGTAGGAATAAGTTATTGGTAACGCAGACTAACAGTAACGTATGTTAATTCTGAATAATTATATCGTACATCATAAGCTGTTTTCGTAATAATCAGCAGTATTTAGCATGTTGACGTCATCAAATGAATTTTTTTGAAAATTAATCCTTACATGAATCTTAAATATTACACAAATTTCTTAAAGAATTGAAGTTTTTTTTCTTTTTTAGGATTAATTTTTATAGTTCTCTGAAATTCCTTTACTTCATATCAGTTTATATGGCTAGGGGATCCTTCCTTTCCCCAGCAATATAAACTAATGGGATTTACTCGGATTTACTCCACTTTAAAATATTAAATACTCAAAAACTACTAAACCAGTTCATTATAAACTTTGGGAAATGCTTTAGACTCATTTAAGGATAATTCTACAATATTCTGAATATTAAAACTGGAAAAGGTCGATGTCGATTCTGAACATTATTACATTGCCAATAAGATGTACCAGGTCGTCATAACTTCCTAGGTATACTCATGGCCTCACTCGTTCGACCATTGGTATACTATCTTCAGATCTTACGACCAGAAATGAACCGGGTCACGAACTTGTGACCCGATGACCCGAAGTTGAAGTGACCCGGTGACTCAGAGTTACTCGCTGGCTAAAATTTTTACTTTTCTGTTGTTTATTGTTATTTTTATGACA
>JAQIWE010004186.1:0-11025 GCA_034698565.1 Campodea plusiochaeta | reverse complement strand
ACATATTATGATTTATGTTATGGAAACATCGTTTATTTATTTTACATATTAAATGCTTCTTTTGGTATTGAAATGCATAGGTTTTAATAACAAAACAAGGACAAATGATTATTACTTTTCTTGTATATATTTAATTAAGGTATATTACAGACGTATATCACAGTAATAAGTTTTTATTTCGTTACTGAACATATTTTTTTCATGGTTAGGTTTCTATTTTCAGTAAACAATTTTGGGATAAGGGAAAAATGAAAAACCTGTAAAAATATATAGGCTATAATTTTAATTTTAAGAAATATTGGTAGTATTTGTTTTCGAAATTAAGCAGTAAGTTCTATCTGTACGATAAAATATTGACTTACTGTATTTGCTTTCTATGAAACAGTTAAAAATATTATTCTGCGAACATTTTGATAATGAAATTAAAGGTGTAGTTTTTTTGTAGACGGGAGGTCCCGTTTTTCCATACACTTGTCCTGCTGCACTTTCTTTGCTCACTACTGTACTCGATATCTCAAGAGACCTTTAATCAGTGTTGGAAAATGAGACTTTCCGCTGAAAAATAATGGGTCTTTAATAGGGACAACAATTCATGCGTTAGCATTGATTCATATTTACAGTATTATATAGTTTCAACAGTAAATTTAATTGCTGGTGTTGTTTATAAAACAGCTTAGCATTTAAAGCAGAATAATTATTGGCAAACTACACTACTGATGTTCCCAATTTGAGAAAAATATTAATTTTGCACCAATAATATTTAAAAGTAATTTTCACCCACAAAATGTGCCCACAGTCTCTGGTGTTTGAGATGTGGTATGATCAAGATCAATAACATTATGAAAATAAGAAAATAAAAATTAATAAACTATTTCGGTGCTTTTATAGTTTAAGACATGTTTAGCGAACATTGCATATTTTGTTCTTCAGATTTTCTTATTTCAACTGAAAAATAATTAAGTTTAATGGATTTAACACTGCCTTAACTCATTTACTTTTACTTGAAAGTAATCATCAAAGTATATTTTTCATTAAAAAACTCTTTGAAATATTTTTATTGTGGTGAAACAACCCCATAAAACAGTCATTATTTTTATTCCTGACCATGGCCGTTTGACCCCAGTTCCCCCTATAATTACAGCACTATACGCTTTATTCAGAGTTTACATTTCCCTTTCAAAAGTGAAAATTGAAATTACATGGCTGCTTTGAATAATTTTAAATAGGGTTTGGAATGGTTCCATTACAAAAATGACGCATGACGTAGAATCAAAATTAAATTTCCTAAATAATTTGCCATTGGGTCTATAGTGATTTCCTATTCAAAAACTAAAGTTGGTATCTTTGTAGCTTTAATGATTGAAAAAATCAAAATTTTGAGATTTATTGTAGAATTAATTTTTTCACCTATAAGGTCTCATTTGACTTTTTTCCGTAGGATACACCGTTGAGGAGTAATTTTGAATTTCATGCTGTTATTCCATCACTTATTTGATTTTTTGAAGGGGGACGCTAAACTTTGAATAACAATAATGCATTTTTAAACTTTTAAATGATAATTTACATATTTATGATGTAATTAATATTGGATTCCAAAAGCAATTTCAGTTATTTTAAATAGCGTAGTTTGTCTTCTCGTAAAAAATTAGCCTTGTTTGATACCTTCGTCGATCTGTAACTTGTTTGCTCACTGATTCTATACCCGACAAACAGACAAACAGACAGAGGCACAATGAGAAATATAGATTAGATGTTAATTATTTATCTGTGGTTAAAATCCACGAATTTAGAGGTTCGTTAAATTTAACCACGTCACATACAGAGCAATAGGCACTATGTATTCTGGATAAAATCAAGAATTATTGTTATATATAACTATTGTATTTTAAGAGTGTACTGATGTGTAGCAGCATGATCATAACCTTATTGGACGTACAATATAAAATAACTTGCTGGTATGAGAAAAAAAAATTATTTAGCCATATTAATTTTAACGAATTACCGTTTGTTCTCTGTAGCTACACGTAGTTTCCGTTTAAAATATTGTCGTCCAAGTACTCCCTCATAAATATCGTTTAATAATCTGTATAGTAACACACTGGTTTAGTACCCTTGATACTCACATAAGGGAGACAGGTGCGAGCGCATAGGATGTCTGATGAGACCTGGTAGGTCGAAGACGCAGTTTGGCCGCGGTTACAAGCCTGCATATTACTTACCATATGGTCAAAACAGTCCCCCGTTTGTGGGTATAAAGGGTACTAAGCCACCTACTGTTGAGCCTAAATTCCTCTAATATTCACAGTAGTATATTTCTATTTGATATTTACATTAATCATATGAGATTTGCCAGTCTTTGACTCTCTTAGCAATATCAAGATTGAGAAAAAAACGAAAAACAATAACGCTCTATACAAAAACAACACAGCATCTTCTAAGGAATTGATTTGTCTTGTCAATGTAAAAGTTTGATTACCTTTGGAGTTTTGATACTTGAAAATAGTATGGTAAAAAAATGACAGCTAGAAAGCAGTATTAATTTCAACAGCACCATCTGTTTTATTATAAAGCTGTGCTAAACAGCATTTACGCAAGTATTTGTTCCAATATGTTATATTATTTACGTTACCAGTAATTGTTTGCGTTCTATAATATCATATTTATTTAAAAGTTATAAAAATTCTTGGAACTATTTTGTTTATGTATAATTATTATTTGGAAAGTGCTTCACGAAGTCTTTCTTGACTTGACCGTATATTTTACAAAAACGAAATAACGAGAAAATAAACAATAACTTCATATGATGACTCAGTCACTTTATTTATTTTCTAATCTTCAAACAAAATTGATTTGTACCATCACCATCAAAATAATCAGATGAGAATAGCTGAGCAAGAAACAGTCAGCCATTTCTTCATTACATTGTTCTCTCAAAACCCGGTATACCCCATGCATTTATTCAACTGGTTGCCGCAAGAGCCCTTACAATTCTCATTTGCAGATTGATCTGATTGTAAACGATTGTCGCAATCAATGTTGCATTTGTCCTGTGCTTCATTACACACTGAAATGAACGTTGAAAAAATTATGTTATATTTTATATCATATTTTTTGTCAGTCTATAATACCATTCAGTGGTAAGATATTGCTCAAAACATTTGTAATAATGCGAATAATATTATTATAAGCTGCGATGGTGGCCTGAAAAGCACTGCCTCCAATCTTATAATTTTTTAACATAATTCTTAATTTAATTCATTTTATACGAACGATATTGGACTTATTTACTTAATTGATTCCTTCATTAATTGAAGGGTTCAGAAGAATTTTTTGTTGTCTGTAAACTGAAATCTAGATTATCGTAACAAGATTATTTTTTAATAGTTGGGTTTCCCGATCTCTATTTTCACAGAATACATTTAATTTTTTTACGCTGAAGTCTAAATTTATTTTGAAATTGGAGATAGAGACAACATATAACTTCAATTCCCTATATATTAAAACAAAAATCAGTAAAATAATATAACAAATAACGAAGTTATGTAAGTAAGTAATAGTTTTGTCTTCGTGGCAAGGGCTCATGTTGACAAGAGTTCCTTAATTTATACAATGTTTGATACAGTTGGTTGATGAAAGGATAGACATTACTGTAGTTGAGTTATTATACATGTACATTATACAGTAACATAATATGAGGACATGGAATATTATAATTTAGTGCTAAAAAATAGTATTTGCAGTTTTGTTTTTAACAAAACTAATATATGGGTGAAGTGTTACAGTAAAATTATTTTATGAACATGAAATGTAATTTTTATGTATTGTAATTAAGAAAAAGAGTATTTGCAGTTTTGATATTTACCTAGCACAGCGGTTAACCTTGATAATCAGATAACGAAGTTACCAGTAATTAATAATTAAGGAAAATAGTTCAATCGCATTTGACCTTCACATGGGTCACCGTTGAAATTTAAAAAAAAATGTGATAGAATGAATTGATTGTATGGCCAATATAACATTCATTCGTAAGGGTTACCAACTTTTATGCAGTGTTTTATTAAATATTTCTAATTTCTGAAACTCACAGAATGCAACTTAAGGTTCAGACTTCAGAGTATAGTATATCCAGAAAGATGAACCCTGAGTGGTTGTAATTGCGCCTTTTATTTTAACTTTTTTTATTTAGAATATCAAGCAATAGTTGTTTTGCATGTGTAGTAAAACAATAAAGGCAGGGCCGGTTCGAGGCACAGACGAGACAGGCAACCGCCTGTGGCGTAGACAAAATGAGGGTGTAAAATTTCCTTTTTTGTAATATTACATATTTACATAATGATTAAAATAGCAAAAGATATTTTCAATTTTAACGAAATAAATTGGAATAATACACCTGTAATATTATATGGAAATAAATAGTTCATACGCCCTTTTCATGCATGCATTAAATTACGTTCTGATACGCCCTGTACAAAATGAAAACAAAAACTCTAATCATTTTGAAATGCTAAAAAAATTGTTAAAAATTTATTACCATTGATCCCAAAATGTCAAGCTGTCCTTCGGCAAATCGATATTTTTTTTACTTTCTCTATTACTATTTTTTTAAATAAACAATGATGTAGAAAGCTTCCAGACGGAGGGAGTATCAGATGAAAAAAGAAATCCTACATTTCTTTTTTTTTTTTTTAAAAAATTATACAAAAATCTATAAGAGAATAAATTGGTCTAAAATGGCCAGTTTTCATTGAGATTTTCGTTCGCTCCAACCATGGTGGCGCTCCTCGGATGTTCTTTGACTTCACCTTATTACAACTCACCCCACTCCTGTGCTTATTTAACCAATGCATCAAGATAACATTGTTTCTAATATGGGCGTTATTTAAAACTTTCGACTGGGGTGTAGAAACACCTACTGTAGAATTGGCCCTGCATAAAGGATTATTATAATAATTATTATTATATATACACTTCTTTTATCTTACGAAAATAGCAGGTGTGCTCTTGATCATAGCAAACATTTTGTGCTTTCACTGCATCAGTGGAGTTAAAATTTATTTCACATGCTGAAAACAAATGATGGAAAATAAATCGTATAAGATATTAATTTTTATGAATACAATTTTAAGGGTGCAATTAATTTATTAGTTCATCATAACTGAGACACGGATTGTCTGATTGTAAGGAATGATGTATACGTCCTAACAGTTTTTTTATTTTTGTATGTAAAAAAAGAGAAAATAATCCAAATGTGTAATAAATAAGTATATGAAGTATCTACTTCAAACTATTTATATATTATTGATTGATTCCTTTGTGTAAAACTTTATTTATCATTCATTAACAACATGGAAATAACTACATTACATTTTTCCACCCATCTTATATTTTAATGAATTTGTTACAATTTTTTATGGATCAATTTGCAAGTGCAATTTATTTTATCATCTAATGACACTTACAGTTTAAGCAGTCGTTATAGGTTGTGTTACAGCTGTAAATAGAAAAGTTACCGCAAAACTTTGTAGAACAAGCTGAAAAAAAGTGTGAAAATATTATTATAACTGTATAATGTGTATACATAATCAATAAATGAAAAATAATTTAAATATATGGATTTTGTCAATTCAATACACACTCGAAGCATTAAACAGAATCACTTTGATGTGTGATTTTCTTAATTTATTTAATAAATAAAAATTATATTCAATATTATTTGACATACCGGTAACTGAATTGGTCAACATATAAAAAAATAGTTTGATCAATTTTATATTGACTGCTTAAATTCCACGTTTAAAATAACTTGAAAATGTAAAAATCAGTAATAATTTTTTTTTTTAATTCTGCCGGATAGTTCACAAAGAGATACCTTCATGATGATATCAAATAGAGCTGAAATTTGTGTGTACTTTAGGACTCATCCATTTATGATACCCCCTCATCATCAAGCATCATTATTGCTGACCCCCCTGCCCCTATTATTACATCATCATTTAGTTTGTCACCTCCCCTTTCATTCAGAGAGATATTGAAAACATACATTTTTAATAAGTCACTGAAAATCTACGGCATGATCAGGGATAGTTTTTCTTTTTCATTTCTTTTTCTTTTGTGTTTTGACAGCTATTCTTGATAAATTGGATTTACTATATTTCAAAAACGTTTTTTTTTTAAATTATAATATGATTATATAATCAATGTCCCCTTCCCCCTTCATCATCAACCATCACCTTTCTGCTATCCTCTCCCATCCCCTAAGAAATGACATAATACTGTACTGTATATGGATGAGCTTTTCCCCGCTAAATAGTTTATTGTGAAATGAAAAGTAGTTTTTTACATCACCCTAATATACAAACTGTGATTTTTCAGGGTAAAGATAAATTATGATAATTAAACTTACTTATAATACTAAATGAGAGAATAACTTCACGTCTCACTCTATGTTAATTGGCTCATGTACATTACAATCGCCTTAAAATATGCATCAGCGGAATAAGTTCGAATCATATTTATTTACCATAACAAGATAACTGTTAGTAGTTAGAACTTACCACTTTGACAATCAGAGAAGTCATTGTTGGCTTTGTTAAGAGTGGGGCCTAATTTATTGAGGCAATCTTTATTTATACCATCGCAACCTGGACTGCCTGAAAATAAAATGCATTAAAATTGTTCTTGTTTTCATTCCCATAATAATTATACACTGTAGGTTTGTGATGATTCATGAAATATAAAATATACATAAAATAAAACGTGAATGACGACTAGAAGTGCATGGGAAATAAAGGAAAAAAATCATATCTTATGTAAAACGGCAAGAAAAAGAAAGATTTTTTTTTATTACTATTAGAGAATGTAAAGGTGTTTCAAATATTATGTTATTCATGAATTATTATAAAAAAATATTATTTCGATTCTGCTTTAGAGGAAAATACCGCATGGTTTTTAATTTAGCATTGTTATATTGAATGGTTAACATGGTTTTGATTGTCATTAACCTATACCTTTTTTAAAGGGAAGAAAATTCTCCTTCACTTAATTTTTATCGGATTATCGCATCTTTCTAAAACATCAGTACAGGTACTTCAGAAAACATCACATTCTAAAGAGGGGTCCCATTTTTTTTAGGACTACCTTGTATCGTAAGCCTATACGATATACGCCGGCTTCCATTAGAAACAGTCCACTTTTCTTATTTCGAAAATGATGGTTTGCACTGTCCAAGATAATTATACTCATTTGTAAAGACGCCATTAATAAAGGTTAATTTCCTTAATATGCAAAAGAACATAATATTATACATAATTATATACTTACAAATAAGACTACCAGCTGAAGTTACACGACTAGATGCCAGTGCCAAGAATACGACAACCTTCAAAATACTTTTCACACAAGCCATATTTCCAATTGATATTCACTCTGAAATATCAATATTTAATAATTGTTAAATTTATGAAGTTGTGTGACAATATTACGCGCAAAAAAAGAGTCAGAATTACCCAAAAAGAATCAATATGAGAATGTTGAGAGTTTCGTTCGCTCGTAGAATTGTTTGTTTTGAAATGACTCGAAAGGAATTCTCACCGAAAATGACTCGTGTGAAACTTGAAAAAGTTCTTGTTTTATAATAACTCCGATATTTACTACTAACAAGAGTCATTTCAGCACCAGTACTTAGCTATGTCACTAGATCAGAGTGAAAACCAGTTTATATTATGTCATAATATTTTAACTCAAATATTCTCATTTCCACTGTAAATTTCACACTTCTGCATAGTTAGCCCGATGGTAGACCCGCTCGTATAGGCCCGCCTTTGAAGAGCGAACGACCGAGGGGTTGCGTACTTACGAAATTGGTGAACAAGACCCAACGATTTAATCAAAATCAACTTCAACGTAATAATCGTTCCAAAATCTTTATAAATTTTCATATTAATAAAAAAATTGACAAAATAATAACTCATGTCATGAAAAATAACAAAAAAAATTGGAAATTACACCTATTTTTGGAAGTTTAAGACAGTATTTTATTACTAAACCACTATGGAATAATTATTTTATTGCCATTTAATATGGAAAAATCACAACATTTTTGGCATGGACTATTTTTTTTTTTTAAAGAACAAAAATGTACAAAATAGAAATGGTTGCTGATACAGGAAAATGCGTTTAAACTGTGATAGAATTGAAGTCTATTATAACTTACCAGTTTTTTTAATAAACTTCAGTACAAAAGACAATATGGCATTTGTCAATTTACTGTATGTAAACAGAGTAGTTTCCAACTCCTAAGTGATATTTATGTTAACGTGTGACAAATTATATTATTTGAAAAACTTCAAATATTGTCCATACCAGAAACTAAATACAACAAAACAAAAGACGGTGAATTTTCTGCACCTGCAAACGGGACTGCTATAGTACAAAACACCATATGCTCAGATTGCTCACCTAGAAAAATGCATTGTTTTCGCACGATTTGTTATTTTATAAATAAGCATTCGTTTTATGGAATTACTAAAAGTTAAAAATGTTCTTTGAAATATTTGCAAAATGGTACTTATTATAAACTAACAGAAATCCCCGTGTTGCTCGGAATAAAAAGTAATTGTATAATATTATAGTACCTTTGATGATTTGAAAAACACAAATATGTTAAAGATAAATTTCTTATAATAGATAAACTTGTAACTGTGTACAATGATGTTTTGTTTAATAGCTCTGATTCAGTGCATCTCGAATTTTCTATATTGGACCTATACTGTAGTTACTCAACTCAAAGGTTCTGATCCAATGAATCAATGTTTTCAGCAGTTTTCCTTGTTGAGAAACTCATGAGATATATAGATATAATTCAATTTCGAATGATAAGAAAATAAATTTTTACATTTTTTATAGAATCATATTTTAGTAATTTTACAGAAAATTTACTTAAAAAGTAGTATTTGCACTCATTGCTACAACCAGTTACATATATATTACAGGAACTTTTATTTTAAAACTTTGTATTCAATACAAAAACTGACATTACACTGAGATTTTAATACATCTTAAAATAATAAAATAGAGTAAGACAGAAAATCTTGTCAATCAATATCCCTAGAACATTGTGTTGTATTTTCAAGGTCACATTGACCAGTATTTCAATTTGATCATAAAAAGACAGAAATGTAGGCCTACTATAATTATATTCATTTAATGTTAATGTCAAAAATATATAATGTATATTTAAAAAAAAAAAAGCTGTAAAAAAATCTCGCTGCCGGATTAATTTTAATCAGGTCTCGGTTAAACTCTGGTGGCACTACAGTACAAAATTTTCACGTGAAAGGTTCATGCATTGACTGCAAACTTGTTAATTGCGATAAATTTTCCGAACATATAAAAATGGCTCTATGAAAAACTGATATATTGGTGCCAGTTTGTTCAAAATGGAAGATAGTGTAAAGCTTTTGTCTTTAATAGTAAATAAAAAGATTAATAGTAAATGATTAATAGTAAGTCGCAGATTAATAGTAAATAAAAAGTTTAAATTTTTGATATAAATTACGTAAGTAAAACTTCATTACAAACGCTCAAATTCAGTATATTTGGAGATATTTTATTACTATGCTAAACAGGGCTGAACCTCTTTAAGTAGTATATACGTTTTGTTATTTACATAATTCATTTTTGTAAACCTCTTATTTTTTTTATTTTTTTATTGCTTTGACCAAGACGTAAGCAGCAACATTCGAAAATTCATCAAACCAATAAATAATATCTGACGATGAAAACCGCATTCAATCCAATAATAGTATATTATTTTTTATTTCCACCAGCATTAAAGGTCCACCACCATAGGGTTACCTGCAGATAATGAATTTATCGTTTTCTGTAATTTTCTTGTACCTTACCTGTATATTATTAAAAAAAACATTCAAAAAAGTTTTACATTTTTTTTGCCCAACAGATCAAGAGATATTATGTTTATTTAGTCGATAGATTTTTCACAAGGTAACACAAATCGACCTGCTTAATCTTGCTGCCTTGCTAAAATATGCAAATTATTCGTTGAAAAACACATATCAGAACACATTATCTATTAAGTAGTAGCAAAACCGACTTAAAAATAATGCAAATTAATCATTTTGTTCATATATCTGCAGTTGTATTGTTTTAGGCCACGCTTGCTCCGCTACCTTACAACTTATTTTCGTACACTTTCTAAGGTGAATATTTCTAAGGGTAAGAAAAATAATACGAGTTATTTATATCAAGAAGACTTATATTATTTTATAATATCAGAAAAGTCAATTTAGCTGCAAGTAACTCTTTAACTTTCCATGTTTCCATATTTACAAATTTCCTTTCTTCACCATCCGTGCTCTAACAACTAACATGATGCTGCGATTATTAGTACCTCAACACCTACAATATGCCATTAATTCGATAATAATGAATAATGATGAACTTTCGTGTGGATGCTCTAATTCCTTCAGAGAGAAAAGAAAAAATGTAGAGAAGAGAATAAAGAAAGTCAAGAGGCAGCAGAAGAGGACGAGAAGAAAGTTTCGGGAGGGATTCCCTTTTATCTTACAGATTAATTAATCATTATTGATTACTTATTGACATATGTTAACTAAAGAAAATTTGCTGTTTCACTTCTGGATCGATTTTGCGATAATAATCGAATGATGATTTGTGAAAAGTTTCAGTAGATGATGTGTACAAACTCCACTACATAATTTCTGGAAACGATATTTACATGGCAAAAATTTTGTGTGTTGAACCACAATCTTATTCAGTATATGTCCAATGAAATTATCGTTCATTGTAACTTCTTCATGAATATGATGTTGTGTTACTCCTCAAGGCTCCTTCACCCAGAATGTAAATAGAATTTCAGCATAGTGAATTCCATGTTAAATCCAATACTATTTTAATGCATTTTTTAACCAGTTATCATTGGATTCAGGATGAAGTTTTTTATTCTTATATCTCTCCAAATTTTGAATTAGCATTAAAATAAAATATTTA
>JAQIWE010004185.1:0-11026 GCA_034698565.1 Campodea plusiochaeta | reverse complement strand
AGAGGAATGGCTATTATTCAAAAGTTTGATGATTCCATATTGTAATAACCTCTGTTGCTCTCCAGTAAACTTTTTCACATACATACAACTATCATAATCTCCGAATATAATTCAATACTCCTCCAAATTCCTGGAACTCCCAAAATAAGTCCAATAACCCTTTCCTCCATCACATGACAACCTACTGAAAATATATTCATAGTAGCACACGAAACAAAGCACTATGTCACACAGCCAGAGAAAAAAAAAGTGCTTCAAATGCTTTTTTCTCTGGATGACAGTCATCCTGCATAAAAAGTAGGAAAGACAAAATTTATTACCAGAAGAAAGTTTTTCCATCTTTTTACTTCCTGAGGATGAAAGTCCATGGGGTGCTTTTCGGGTTCTTATTTATATGTAAGGGTGTGAAATGATACCCGCGGAGGAAACAAGAGAAAATTGGAGCTTCAGATGATCTAGGGTGTAAGGTTTTTACATGAAATGCTGAGTTGGTGGAGTATTTTAATGGATTTGAGAAACCGTTTTATAGTTTGGGTTTTTCTTTCGTGTTTTTTTTATGAATTTTGTATTTTTTTAAATGTTATTTTCATGATATAACAGATACTATCTGTCAAGTTAAAAGGAGCTTGATGAAAATTAAAATATTAAAAAGTTTCGTTCGTAAAAATGCCGAAACAGTGATTTAAAGGGTTATGTGCACCTAATGAATTTTTCGTTTTCTGTAATTTTCTTGTACTTTACATTATTAACATACATTTTAAAAAGTTTGACATTTTTTGACCCAACGGATCAAAAGATATTTATAGAAGTTGATAGAAGTTCTACAAGGTAGCACAAATCGAACTGCTTATCTTCGCTTCCTTACGAATATATGCAAATTAGTCATTGAAAAATACATATCAGAACATATCTATGAAATAGTAGCAAAACTAACTTAACAATAATGCAGATTAATCATTTTATTCACATTATTAGTAGTTGTCTCGTTTTCGTCCATGCTTGCTCCCCTACCTTACAGCGTGTTTTGCAGCATTTTCTAAGGTGAATATTTTCACAACCTGCGATTTTTGGGAGGTAAGAAAAATAATATTGGTTATTTATATCAAGAAGACTAATGTTATGTTATAATATCAAAAAAGTCAATTTAGCTGCAAGTAACCCTTTAAAGCATCCATATCGCTGATACCTTTTAGTTAATTATTCTCGCCCGAATCATTGTATCTATTATCACATGTAGTGTTGGGTACCTAGATATTAAACGTGTAGTTTCTTTCAGCGAGAGGTCCCGTTTTCCTATACTCTTATACTATTCACTTTCTTTGTTCCCTATTGTATTATTGTATTCGCGTTCTCAAGAGACCATTTGTCTGTGTTGGAAAACGGGAAATCCCGCTGTAAAATAATGGGCCTTTTAACGCCCAGAAGTTAAAATCCATACATTTCCTATACAAATATTGATGGCTGTAAGTAACAGGAATTATTAAAAAGTTATAGAGAATAATGATTTCATCAACTCTTCACGTATACGTTGGTCAATGAAATAAAGACATTAGAGATAATGTCTTTGGAATTCTTGTTTTGTCACTCATCATAACTGGCTGGTATAATTTAACCACATTCAGTTCTCAGACATGCATTTATAGTTTTTTTTTTTTTTTTTTTTTTTTTTTCAAACCTCATGTTAACTCTACTGACGTCATAACACTCAACTTAAAGAATAATTTTGGGAAGTAAATTCATCAGGGAAATATAGATAAAACACTATGAAGATATTTTTCATAATTACGCTGTTGAAATGTCATGAGTGCACCTTAGAAGTTATCTGACGAAAAGTTAATTTACAGTCGTTACGTAATTATAATAGTGCACTTGTTCATAATTAGTCCCCAAATAAAAAATAAAAAAACACAGCTCAAGAACACACAATCTTCACAATTATGCGAAAGCAACTACAACTTTACATTAATATTGATCCAAATAGTGAAAACACAGTATAAGTGACACAACGATTTTTAAAACATACAAGTATTTTAACTTAATTTACCTTACAATAGCCAATGACATAAATTACTATAATATTACTGAAAATGGATGTTCTAACACTTCTAACGACTCCAAACACCAGACACGAGTGCTTTGGAAACGGAAACATTCAGTATATTTCATCTTCTGAATTACAGCAAGAATATAATTTTATAAGACATTTCTGCTTAAAAACTGGAAGAAATTAAAGGTTTAATTAGATTAGGTTGCAGTGAAAGTGAAATGCCAACTGTCTAATTGCGGAAATACCAACAGAAAGCAAAAAGAGGTCGTGAAAATTAAGAGATAAAAATAAAAATATAATTAGTTTTTGGGTATAGTGTCATCTTAGGATTTTTATAAGATTTTTTGTTTTCCAGGAAGTTTTGTTGCTTCGGGGATTTAATTGTTGTTGATTGTTGAGATTTTTAATTGTTGTTGACGTCACTACTCCCGCAAGGTGTAGAAAGTAACATTTTCTGAAAATGCAAATTAACAATGAAATTTTAAGTACTATAAATAGTACACACTGCAGTAAATATATTAAAGGGTTCCCTGAAGATAATGAATTTCCAGTTTTCTATGATTTTCTTGTACCTTATATTATTAAAGAATTTTTGCAAAAAGTTTGATATTTTTGACCCAACGGATCAAGATATTTCTGTTTATAATATATTAGATTTTTCACAAGGTATCACAAATCGACCTGCTTAATTTCCCTGCCTTGTGAAAATATGCAAATTATTCATTGAAAAACACATATCAGAACACATATCTATAAGTGGTAGCTGCAGGTATAGCCCATTAAAAACATGATTTGTTTATATAAAATGGAATCAATCACATTGTTGAAAAATGTAAAACGTGAAGGCCTGTGAAAAGTTTTCCCAATTAATACAAAATGAGAAAACTTGAAGCACTTGAAGTTCTTTTTTATCATGTACTCACAAATGGAAAATATTGTTATTTAAAATATTACAAATAAAATTTATTTACTATTAAATTAATGAAATGACTTATTAACCACTTTAAAAATCTCTTCGAAAATTAATGTCATTAATTGTTAATAATGCTTTATTTTTATTTATTCAACGAAAATTAACTCGCTTTGATAGTTTGAGTTTACAAATACTAAGAAAAAGAAAATATCTTTATACTTTCAAAATCTACATGGAAGTTGCACGAGCTCCTAACTATTATGCTTTGTCTAGACACATTCCAAGATTCCATACTAAAGTTTACCAGTAACTACAAAGTTACACCTCTGAGACATATCTCAAAGCCACGTTTCAAAAACAATCCAACAAATTTTCATTATTACTCTCTTAGCACTGCTCTTACTCAATCCGAGGGAAAAAAAACTAAAACGGTCAAAGTTCATTCTGAGACACAGTGACATAATTTTGAGTTTGTCTGAAATAAACCATGGGACCTGTTAACCCGGTTATCACTTCTCATCTTTTTGGGTATCTGGGGACACAGAAGTTGAAAAAAGAACGGAGAGTGCCTTAATTGAATTATATGAAATAGAAATGACAAGGGAGGAAAAAGAGAAGGAAAAAAACTTAAGAGATGAAAAATATGTCAGGAAAAAGAAAGGATTCTTGAGGTGGTTCTATTGCTGTGAATTCTGTAAAGTAATGGTTTTTTAGAGTGGTGAATACTGAAATATTATAATTCAGTATTATTGTAATTAATTTGATATTGTTATTCTGTGTCATCTGTCAACTTAATATTATGTAATAACTAACTATGTAAATAACTTAAAATGTAAATAAACTTATATTCTCTCTCTATAATTTAAGAAGGAATATTAATTATGTCTGGTATGTTTCTTTATCATTTATGAGGAATCTCAATTTTTGATTATTACCTCAAAACATATTTATTTCCAATCATTTTAAAGGTTCTTTGAATTAAAGAAGTACTATATAGTAACTGTAACTGGGAATTGGTCTTTAGGATGAAAGTATTTTAAAGAGGGAATTTTTCAAACATGTCTAGCAATAGATGCCTGTTATCTTCATTTCTGGAGTGGAATATACACTATATAATAGAAAAGTGAACTCTTAGAGTTCACTGATTTAGAATATTTAGGTGAACACAAATTCAATGATATATTAATTACAGTTGAAATCAAATTTAAACCAGTATTTTTTTCAGCGGAGTGCTGCATTTTCCAACATACATAAGCCGTTTCACTTTCTTTGTTCTGTATTGTACCCGTTTTCCCAAGAGACCGATAAGCTGTGTTGGTAAAGATGGCTTCTCGCTGTGAAAAAATGCTCCTTTAACACATGAAACTTTTTACAATATATTAACGACACACAGATTTTAAGATAATAATTATTTTCAACGTTATGCATCTCAGAGGGATGGAAAAGGTAAAACGACTTATAGAATATTCTATACGATAAATTTACAATATATCATTATTTTACCAAACACAAAATTCCCTTCAAAACATATTTCGGACACTATATAGCTCCCATTCTCACACGAAAAGAAAACATCTCTCAACTACACTCAGGATATAAAACATCGCGAGTGAAAAAAAATGTGTGAACATCTTTCAGTACCATCACGATTTGTTTGAAACTATCCCAAGACATACAATAATATCTGAAGAAACGTAAAATGATCACGATTGATTGTGACATAAAAAGTACGGAAATGTTCCGAAGTTATTTTGTGGGGTAGTTACTCCATCAAACACGTGGATGACTCTGTTAAGTGTTCTGTTGGTTTATTTATGGCGTTTACATGACTATAAAAGGTTTTTAAATGGGTTTTTGTTCAAAGTAAAACTACATTTTTATGTCTGTTTTCGATACGTGGTAGAAAGTATTTTATTACTTTTTTTTAGTTTCGATTTCTCCTCTTAAGTGGTTTGAAAAATGGAATATTAACCGATCGTCTGAGATACATTCAAAAACCAAGTTTTTAAGTCTCTATAGTAGAAATGTAACGTATCTATCTATATGCCATTTATTGATCACACGGAGACCTATGTAAAAGCAAAATATGGAATAGGATTAAACTACAAAATTTGAACAATCTTTTATACCAAACTCTTTTTAAATAAAGAACAAATATTACATATTGGATTTAAAATGTTGAGTTTACAATACAGTAAATCAAGAATAATTGTAAGATTGACCAGTCTTTATTGGGTAAGATAGTAGATATTATTAACTCACAATTATAATAAAATATGTCAATTTGAAGTTTTAGTGCTGTATCTCACATCCTTGATCAGTAGACAACGATCCTTTACAATATTATTATAAATCAGTGTTATAAATTTACTTAGAGAGTTTGAAAGTTGGCTCTGATGACCATTAGTGTTCCTGTAGATACGATAGAAATATCGTCGATATCGATATATCGTCTCGATATTCGATACAATATTTGACTTTTCGATATCGGTATTTGACATGTCTATATCGATATTTGGCTGTCGATACGATATCGATATTTGGCTGTCGATACGATATCGATATTTGGCTGTCGATACGATATCAATATTTGGCTGTCGATACGATATCGATATCGTAGGAACTACAGAGTTCCTTCCGATACGATAGAAATACCGTCGATATCGATATATCGTCTCGATATTCGATACGATATTTGTTTTTTCGCTAAGATATTTGAAATGGCGATATCGATATTTGGCTGTCGATACGATATATCGATATCGTAGGAACACTAATGACCATGCTATACTCAAAAACTCTCTTCAAATATTTTAGTATTTAACTCCATACCGCAAATATTGTATACTAAAAATTGAGAGAAAAAAAATAGAATAAAAACATGTTTTACAAGAAAACTATCTTTTTTTCTTTCCAGGTTTTAGATGGTGAAGCAACACTTCAGGACAGTCCACAATACCGGACGTACGGTGTGGAAATCGAAGGTCTCAGAATGTTCACAAACTACTCCATAAAAGTCGTTCCAACGCAGAAGGGGCATACACTAAAAGGCAGAAATCTAGGCAAAGGAATTGTTATACAGACCAAAGGATGTAAGTTGAAAAGTTTTGGGTAGTCTAATGGGACTGGTTGGTTGAATGGGGTTTTATTATTAATGGGGGTATTTGACTGAAGAAGTATTGAGGTAGGGAGCTTCAGTAAGATTTGTATGCTGTATTATAATGAGATATTATAAAAGTGAGAAAGTCATGTTTGGTCTCTGAATATTGAAAAACTGGCACTATTCAACTCTATTTGACTGTAGAAAAAGAAAATTTTGTTTAATCTTCATATGAAAACAATGGAAGATTGAATCTGTAACAGATCCTTTTTGTTTCTAATGACCATTTTTGTTCAGTTTTACTTTCTAAACAGGACACGATCTCACTACGTTTTTAGATTAACTGCCCATCTGTGCTCCTACTATGATGGACGCAACTCTAGACTCAGGTGGAGAATTATGTTTTCGAATCATGATTGGTTCGACATATTATTATTATGTCTGTCGATTTTCTCTCTCAAAAATTCGTATATTTGAATCCATCTCACTAAGGAAACATCAAAGTCAATATATTAACCAAGGAAAGTCTCATAAGAAAATATTTACTGATAAAAATATACTTTCTATTAGACGATATCATTTAAAAACTCTATTTATACTATTCTTATTTAATTTACTTATATAAAGTCATTCACCCTCCCCAAAATAGAAATAATTAAAAACTCCCATAACGAAAAACTCATTACACGAGTCTTTTAATTAACATACCTTTTTCAATTAACAGTTTAAGAGATAAAAACTAACTCCAAAAGTAGCATTATTTCCGTCACCATATGGCAGCGACAGTAGAAGAGTTCCATAAAACTTTCACAGAACGACGTCCATTTTACATCCGTACTACATCAGTCGGAAATCCTCTTTTTTCCTAAAACAGACTCTTCTTCATAAACATTAATCTGCTTCCAAGTAGAGATGTGCCCAAGATATCCACTGTGATGGTTCTGTGTATTGTATATTTTCATGAGAATTTGAAAAGCAATATTCAAATGTTTAAATTATCAAGAAAATTTCAATTTACATATAGGTATGATCCATTTGAATACATGAAACTCAAAAACACGATGTCCGCTGTGCCCAACAGGAAAAAACGTAAATTAAAATCAGAACTGGGTCTTCGCATATGAAGTTGTATTTGATGACCATGACCTTTACTTCAAATCTCAACCCAGAGATAATTTTATATTCTGATTCAGAGAAATTTAATTAATAACTCTCTTTTGTAAATAAATAATTCATTGTCTTCACGATAATGTTTTGTGCAGTTTTATTGTTCTAATAATTATTATACACTTCATTCTCGCAAATAATAGCTTCTTAAATAAAATAAAAGTTAGTTCTGATAGTTATTCAACAGCAATATACCGAAACTACAATTCGATAAAATCTATTTCTCCAGCACATCTCTGAAATCAACCCAGGAAATTTAACACCCCCCCCCCCTTCCTCCCTCCTACTCATTCAAACAAACTAACCCATCTACAATAAGTAGAGCAGCACTTTCAGTAATCCTTGATCGCACGGGAAGATCCCGTATGTTAGTTAAATGATGATGGAACAGTTAAATGGGAACATTTGTTTCAAATGGAATAGATGCTGTTAAATGCTCCAAATCATTATTGGACTTGACGAAGGAAGAGTTGCTGCATTTGACTAATGGGAGACGAGGTTATTGTATTAAAGTTGTAAGGGTTTTGGTCAAATGGAGATGAAGTAGATTAAACTTAATGTTCTGGGGTAAACGGACTTTGATTAAATGTTAGTGAATTATGGAAATTATCAGAAAGTTTGAAGTAAGCTTAACAATCAGTAAATTTCTCTTAAGATCTACTGTGAATATTATTTAACCACACTGAAATATAATTATGTTTTCACCTCACGAACGACTACTTTAGTCTTAATTCGAGTTATTTTCAAGTGCTTTAAATAATAAAAACTTTCATAATATGAATTTAACTCGAAACCAGAAATTGAAATGCTCCAACCGCCTCAGATAGGATCTAGCCATTTCTTTATCTCGCATTACTTAATATAATGAAACAATACTCTTTGAATAGGAGCAATTAATTTACAATAATATTTTAAACGATGAATTTAAACATGTAGTTTTATTCACCGGAGTGCGGCATTTTCCACACAGCTTATCGGTTCCTTGAGAGATGGAGTACAATAGAGAACACAGAAAGTAAAACGGTACATTATGTTGGAAAACGCTACCTCCCGCTGAAAAAAACTACAGGTTTAACTTCAAAATGATAATGATTCTTCATTTTACGAATAACATACAACGAATAGTCTTTGACAAACATAATATTACAAAATATTCCAATTTACAGCAATATAAAATACAGCCCTACATCCTAAAACTAACATTTATTTATTTACCAAACCAAAAATTGTTTCCTAAAAGTTCAACGCACACATAGAAACACACCCAAAGTAAACCACAATAATGCCCATTCCCATTGACAAAGGTCGTGCACATTCAGAATCATCCTTGGTACTTCCTTCCTGTATGTTTATTATTGTGTAACATCATCTATTATCTGTCATTACATTCTCTTTGGATTGGTAAACAAATCATGACCATCAGACGAATTTAACTTCTGCTGGGAAGGTGGAATTTGGACTTGTGTAAATACATGATCGGAGAAATTCCAAGCGAAAATGTAACTCATTGTAAGTTTATTGAATCATAGTTTTGTACTTGGAATTGTAAAATTCTAGGTAGTATAGTTTACCACTATTTTAATAGTGTATTTTTATCCGAATTAAACGATTATTGAGTAATGAATTGTGTTCTTTTCTGTAATTGCGATCCGCAACGTATTCAGTTCGATTTTCAGTCTATTGAAAATTGAATTTGATTGCTATTGTATAGATCGATGATGAAGGCCATCAATTTGAAAATATATTTTTGTACAGTGAATGTTTTTTAGGTTTGTGTAAACCTTATATTTTCAGGACAAAATTTAAAACTTTTTTTAACAAAATTTGTAACTTGTTTTTGATAAACAAACTGCAGTTTGTTTATTTATCGAAAACAGATCGGCTTCCTAAAAAAAATTGTATTCGTATAACCTTGTTTTGTTATAAATAATAATAAAAAAATAGTACAGAATACTTACTTAGCAATGAAATTGTACAGTTATTCCAAAATTGTCAACCACAACAAATTAGTGAAACACTTATTGTATCTTGAAATATATTTCTACGGTCAACATTTTTCGCAAGTAAAACAAATAAATTAAAACAATTTCCTTATTACACATAAAAATAGTATTAAAATATCTTTACAGAGATACAAAATATCTACACCTTAGAAGTTTTTCTCAACAGCCACCCCTACTTTTAACCCCCTCCGTCGCCACTGTATGTGAATGATCTATTCAACGAAGTGTGGAAAACTACTTGAGAAAAGTAAACATGAAAATTACTTAAATATGTCACTCAACAAAACATTGAACTCGGAAATAACACATTAGGAATGTGAAGTAACTTTAAATGGAAGACTGAAAACTCTCTGATATGAAAGGTCATAATTATATGGTTTGAATTTCTTATTATTATTTTTATTTTTATTTTTAAAAGATATTCTTTTTACTATACATATAGTTACAATAAGCAATTGCCCTACTTTTCCAAAATATTGTTGTATATGAATGAATGAATATATATTTATTGGTGTATGTAGATGTCATCAGCCCAGCACATACAGAAAAGTAGCAGAAAAATATACATAGTGTATACAACTTGTTAAAAATAAATACAAAAAATAGTTTTCTAAAAAATAACATAATTAATAGTAATGAAAATAGTACATTGTGACATTTGTGAGGATTATAATGATTTATAATACATATTATGCTCTAATTACTTTTGGAAATATAGCAACACAATTGTTTATTTTTGTTTACTTGATTATTCATATAACTTTTCCGTTTAGTTCATTTTAGTTGTTTTATGTGATTATGGTGATATATCTTAGATAGTCTATACATTTTAAAACTTTGTCCTAGGATGTCACGATTTAAAAAAAAACTTTGTATCTGTACGAAAAAAATTAAAGGGACTGGACAGCTAAATAGATTTCCTTTAATTTTATTATACTGATAGTATTTTTTTATTATTATTTTTGGAATAAAAATTATCATCCTGCTATTTTTCGTTCATGAGATATGACGATTTGTAAAAACCAGGATGAGAACAGTTACTTGTGAAGTGAATTTTTGGATCTCAGCATCTAATACCTTCACAACAACCAAATAGTCTTATTAAATAAATAAATTTATTTTAAGACTTTTAAAAAAGAATGATCAAATTATGACTTTATGGTTCACAAGTTATATATTCCGAAAGATTTTGGAAATGAGGTTCACAGGTAACTCAGTTGGTTATCTGTGATCTTCAGGTGGGCGTACCTCTAAAATGACTGGACCAATTTTGTTCATTCCTTTTTCAAAAATCATCAAAAAATTTAATGAAAAATACTATTAACAGACCTAAAAAATAGAAAAATGGCTGTCTAGTCCCTTTAACTGATACGAATTGACTTTATATAACAATTTGTGGATTATAATGCTGTATTGGTTATTATATAAAACAGTACGTACTATTCTGATGCGGAAAACCGTATTAAAGACACGTGTTTGAATTGTGAATATTATTTTGTATACCATAGGCGGTACTAGACAATTCCTAATGGAGGGGCAAAAGTACCTATAAAGCTGATACCGTCGAAGACCGTCCACGAAGCGCCACCATGGTTGGAGCGAGCGTAGAAAATTTTGAAAATTTATGGTGAATACTCCTTATTTTAGACCCTTTTTTTATCAATATTTCGTAAAAATCTGCCTTTTTTCTAATATTTTTCATAATACAGGAAAATTAGGCCAAAAACATACTGTAAATGGAATAAATTAGGGGAAAGCTGAATTTTTGCACAAATGTTCTTTAGGCTATTACAAAT
>JAQIWE010004184.1:0-11028 GCA_034698565.1 Campodea plusiochaeta | reverse complement strand
ATAATATAAAAGTGATCAATTGAGTTACAAATATTATTGAATGCTTTCGATTATGTTCAATTAGGATAAATAGTCGCGACCTGTTCCTTTCTAATTATAATCACACAATTTTAAAATTTTAGGAAAATGTTGGTCTCAAAATGAATCTAAAGAACTACAGAAAATTATAAATAAGTGGTTTAGTTGATCATAAATAAATAATTATTAGAGTTTACTACATTCGCATTCTTTCTTCAGCCATTATTGGAATCTGGAAAATATTACAAAGAAATATCTGTGAAAATCTCAAATAAATAACACCAACTCTGAAAGAATATTACGATCAGATATTGGTAATTGAAAGGCTACCTCTTTATTATACAAAAAAAAATTATTTGCGATATTTTGAGCGGAGTACAAGGCAGAATAATATTCACATAATGTAGGACAAAATTAATATAGCATAATTCTTGTTATATAAATTTATCTTAATGTAAGTATATAATAATACATGGGTATAGAACAATTAGCATAATATTCCATATACCAAAACTTAACAATTTATGAATGAATAATAACTAATTTGATAATGTCGAAAACAACCTTAAAAAGATCGAAATATACTAAATGTTATATACACGTAGGACGTAGCACAAACGAACTCTTATTCTCTGTACATTTACACATAATACAATCATATAAATATCGTTGAACTTAGCAAACTTTAAAAGTAATCAAAATGATTTAAATGAAAAAAACTTATTAACCTTTGTAACCAGTTAATTGTTATACAAATGCAATCTTGATATATTCTGATATCAAACCGAGATAAAAACTTTCTATTAACCATGTAATAAATTGGATTACCCCATTTTGAATTTCATTATATAAGATTACAGATCCAATAATAGAAAGGCAACAAAGAAACTGTCACCGAAATACAATAAACACGACGTCGGTCCAATGCCAAAACCACGAATGTGACAAATTTGACATTTTCGGTTTTTGTTATAAGAAGTCAGCATTTTTTACGAAGTATCCAATGCCGAAGTTCCGAAAGTGAAAAGCTTCGTTATTTGTCCGTATGAGGAGTCTTTCCGTATAATCACGAAAGTGCAATCTTTTCTTTAGTTACCATACAAACTCGCGAAAGTGCCACATTCGTGTTTAACTTTGTAACCTTCAAAAGTTTCTGCACATTCGTGAAATTGAAACTTAGTGTTTTTCATTAACAAATTGACAGATAATCATTAATAAATAATACATAGGAATATTACTTCACCAATAGTTTATGATTAATAACTATTACTGAAGTAATACTCCAGTATTATTATTTGTTAATAATTAATTTTTCACGAATGCAACAATTCATAGATAAATACCAATGCCAAAATCACGAATGTGCAATTCCTCATTAAACACTGCCTCACTGAAAGTGCTTTATTATGACTTTCAAAAAGTAGGAAATAATCATAAAAGTACTTTTGGAATAAATGAAAAATGTTAAAAGTGTGATTTGCCATGAATTTTTGAACTTTTAAACTCGTTTTAATCAAAACTGTGATTTTTCACATTCGTGGTTTCAGCATTGGACCGCCGATATGTACTTTCATTACCGGTATCAATAGTTTATTACCGTTTTTTCTATTTAATACAGGTTTCTAATATGTATAATTAATATCACATAATCTTTTGTTATATTATTCTATATTTATATTATTTATAAAAATTAAGTATGACAGCTGTACTATATCTTGTATGTTTAAAAGGTTTGAGACCTAATGAACTTTACTTACTTATAAGTTTCTAACACAAGACTTTTTCTATCATTTCAGAGATTTAGATTTCAACCCTAACAAGCAGTATTATTTGGCTAGCTGTGGAGATGATTGTTGTGCTAATTTCTGGGATATAAGGAACACCAAAGAATCTGTACTCTCGTTAACTGATCATTCACATTGGCAAGTTTAAGTCCATATATTATATTGCAAGCAGTTTTGTTGTCAGTTTTTATAATATTCAAGATAT
This sequence comes from Campodea plusiochaeta, assembly GCA_034698565.1. Classification (NCBI taxonomy): domain Eukaryota; kingdom Metazoa; phylum Arthropoda; class Diplura; order Rhabdura; family Campodeidae; genus Campodea; species Campodea plusiochaeta. The sequence goes on along the minus strand of JAQIWE010004184.1, from coordinate 9,021 downwards.
ACAAAAAATAGTTTGAATTTGTATGATAGCACTTCGGTAATAATATACGTATACTATGAAAATGATGGATTTTAAAAGTCTCAAACTACAAAATGTGGTTGTGGTATATTAAATTTTTTAGCTCATTATAATTATGTTACCGGTACTACTGCATTTCCTGATACGGTACTATAGTAGTACTCTTGTTTCTTATTGTATATTGACAAGTCACAGACTTGCAAAATGTAATTTTTTACTGTTCAGGAGATTTGACATTCAACTGTTATTAAATAAATAATGCCTTTATTATGTCACAGCGAAGTTAGGTATACAATATGTGACCTCTCTTACACTTAACTGTGGTCAAAACTAAACTAAACTACAATGTTTACAAATAATTTTTACACCCTCCCCCTCCCTCCAAAATTCAAAAGAAAATTAATATACATACCGCATAAACATCACTCGGTGCAGATCATATATAATTAGGAATTTGAATCAGTGATTAATGAATATAATAATAGAGGAAAATTAATAATAGACACACTATTGTGGCATGATTCTGTAGAGAATTTCTTTAATTTTAAATATTTTAAAAGTAATTAATGTGATATATTAATGTTATAGAAGTGTTACCCAGTGTTCAAACCATTGCTTTTTGCCATAAGAACACTGACATTATTTTATCTTTTATGATTCAATATTATTGTCAGCAAAACAGCAATAACTAACAAGAACTTAAATACATTTTGTTGTATGCTCCTTTGAAATTTTAAACTCAAATGAAACTTGTAACCTGCTACCTGTAAAATATTGAATTTCAGTTTTGTACATCCGTACAACAAAATATATTTCCCTTCGTAGGGTATGGAGTATTGGTTACAATCGTTTCCATGATCAGCTTGTATTAACATCCAGTAGTGATTCTCGTCTGATCTTAACATCAGTAGCTTCAATATCATCGGAACCATATGGACATTTAGTTGAGGATGAAGGAACAGGAGAAGAAGATACAGAAAAACAAAGGTATGCATGGTAGAATCAGTATTATTTGGAGAAAAGGGGGTTAGAAGGAACTGGCTTTCTGTCTTTCACATGAAAAGTGTACTTTTCTTTGAGTGGATTACACAGCTTGAATTAAATAGCTTGGAGTTATGTAAGATGCATTATTTAGTTGAGCTCATGTTTTTCCAATTTCTGTTCATTATTTTCTTGTGAATAATTTTGAACATTTTCTGTATAACTTTTATAAGTACAAACTTGGTATAACAAACTGCTATAATTATTTCTAATATTCTGAGAGTAATTTTTTTTTTTTAATTTTGTTTCTAATACTAATATTGCTGCAGACTAGTTCTGAAAATTTTACATCAAATGTTTTCATAATTTTTATCTTAAGACTTTAAGCTGTCAAATCATTAAAATTACAGAAACATAAAAAAGCAAACAGTATAATTGCAGTACACTACCAAATCCGTCAGATTAATGATATATACATATGACAAACTCATAATCTGATTTATTGAATGTTTGAATCCTTAGATCTGCTATGTTGGATGATGGTATCATAGAAACATATGATGAGCATGAAGATTCAGTTTATGCTGTAGAATGGTCATCAGCAGATCCATGGACATTTGCATCACTTAGTTATGATGGAAGACTAGTCATTAACAGAGTACCAAGATCACTCAAGTACAAGATTTTACTATAATCTATTAAATGTTATAATATTTATTTGTATTATTATTTTATCATGTTTATATTTAAAATGTTAATTTGACTTATTGGGTGGGTACAGAATGGGAATAAAAAGTTGTTACATTGGCAAAAATTATTTTTTATTTGATTAAAAAAAAATATTCTTAAATGAATCTGAAAATAACAACACTCTTGATTATTAAACACATCATAATCTTTAAATCCATCTTTTCAGTTCTTTCACTTGTTAATCCATAATTGATTTTATGGAATTTCTTTGAAAGTAATACCAATGAGTAATGAAAATGAACATCTGTTACCAACATTTTACTGTACATATGCAGATTACTGCTTGGAGTGCAGTAAATACTATTTTAAAGGCAAACACGTTGGATGTTATACTTAACTGATTTATTGAATGAATGAATTTTATTAGCATACGTATTGAGGCCAGAGGACCCTACACAATAGTTTGATAAAGAAAAATAAAGTTGGTAGGAAAATAACTTTTCACTTGCAGTACAGGTTATGTTACATTATCAAATAAACTATGAAATGATCAAGAGGTGAATAAATTCATAATGTCTTTTACATAAATTCTATATAATAAATATTACAAAAACAACAGCAGATTGATTAAAAAGAAACTTTAACATTTAGTCAAGAAGTCTACTTTTATAAATATTGTGGTTCTATTTACATAAGATATGCACTTTATATATTAAATTATTTAAAAGCAGACTGCTTATAATAAGATTTCAAAGCAACTGATCATCGCAAGTTACAAATAGCATTCTTTATAAGGTATGGGATTCAAAAACAACAAACTGAAAGTTCAAACAAGCAAAAACAATAAATATGGAATGTACAAGAAACAGCCATCTGCAAATTATCACAATCACTGCATTTGTAATTTTAAGCAATTAATATTAATTCCATCACCTCTATACTTATTAACTAATGAGAGCATTCCTAATTTCTTTTGATTACTGAATGAACTTTCTAATTCATATAATGTGCAGATATTTATCAAAGCTTGTTCTTGTAAGCTGTTGTGTGGATTTGCTTTTATGTAATCTTCCAGAAGTTTCAAAGCAGCTTCCAGGTTGCCATTGTAAAGTAAACAAACAGCCATGTTGTTTACTAACTGAAAGGTACAAAAGAGAAATATCATTAGTGGAAATGAACAACACTTTCATTAGATTTCATTTAAATTTTGTTTCAGATTAGATTTTTAGAATCACTGTAGACCATCCAATTGCAGAAACATCATTTTCACACATTCTCTTTACAAGGTGCACTGGAAATCAAATGCAAAGACCTCATGCTGTGAGGAAAATGAACACTCTGCCATCAGACAAGATAATACCATTTCATTTTTTCTTTTACCAAAAATTCAATATTAAGAACATTTGCAAAAATATCTTATTAACTGTGGATAAGAAATCTTCTACTATGAGACTTATTTATACATTTCATTTACACAATTACAACAGCCAAATTTTTAAAACAAAACTATTCTATGATTTTTGTTGAATCTCAAGATAAGTGATTTCAAATTCAACAGCAAACAGTGCTTTATATCTTTTAAAAATGAAAACAAATGGTTTGCAACAAAACATTGAAAAAAAGAACACATCCATACCAGTTGACTGTCAGAATAAATTATTAAGAAAAGCCAATTATCACATATCCATCAAAGATTAACATCTAGTAGAGTATTACATAATATAACGCTAATTCCTCACCATTAAATTTGTATTCTGTAGTTGATGTGCAGTCTTGAATAATTCATAAGCTTCCGAGAATGCATTCTGTGCCACAGTTATAAGAGCAGAATCCACAAGTGTTGCTACTTTCTCTTCAACAGAATCACCTCTTAATTTCTGAGCTGTATTAAAATATGTTTGAGCATTCTCTATGTCACCCTGTTGTAGAAACAGTCGACCCATAGCTGAGTTTAGGTGGATTTCATTAGCATGGTCTTTCTGGAGGATAGACTCTAACATTTGGATAGTCAAGGTGTAATCCTAAGGATCAAAACAAGATTATAATATTATGTTTATCTTCAATAACAGAGTAGTCACATTTTTGACTAATATTGTCATCTCAAAACAACCTTTAAACAAAAAATTTTGATCAAGTTGAAAGTCATTAGTTTTGTTACAGGATCTTTATTAATGTCATGAGATTAAAACTTAGCTTCCCCAGTATTTATAGTATAAGTGCTAATGCATGATGATTTTTTTTTTATATTCATTAAACTTCATGTATTTAGGCTATGCTATGAAGCGTAATTAATAACTGAGTATGTATATGATACGAAAATGTAAATATCATACGTTCCTGTTTTGAGAGATTCATAATAATTATATTAGAGTTCGGAGAATATTTAGTAAAAGTAAAAATGAAATAACTACACAAGTCTGAATAACACTTTCTTTGGAAAGTTGTTCAGAAAATAATACAAAATGTATTTTTTTTTTTTTAAACTTAGCTGAGATAAGACAAAAACGTAGGGAAAATACTAAATTGTCACCTTCATATGTAATGTGCAGTTGGCTATGGAGTACATAGTTCTAAGTTCTCTCTTCGTCCAAATATCTTTTGATTCTTCTCTTTCTTTATCAGTTAACTGAAGTTGGCTACCATCTTCACACAAACCAGAAGATAAGTTTGTAGCAATCTGGAAATAACAAAATTCATTAGGAAAAGATTTAAAGGACATTTTTAGCTCACAAAGCTAAAAATGTCCTTTAAACTGTTTCCTAATACCATGCTCCCTTCCAAACAAACAACCCTTTCTGTTAGGTAATATTCCTTTTATATATTTTATTGTTTACCTTCCTAATTGTTCGTGTATTGTTGCAAGGAATGCAATAGAGTATGGTGCTGGTGGATGGATTATTTCATCTTCATTGTTGTCTAGAGGTAACGGTGGAGGAGGATCCTCTTCACTACAATACAGGAAAAAGAACAATTAAAATTATATTGGGAAAGATGGCAGTGATGCTTTTTAAAAATGATAAACTTTTGAATCTTGGATTAAATTCTTAAAACTTTATTTACTTTTTTTTTTAACTGTGAAATTAAAAATCTAATTTTATAACAAATACTATAAAACAGAGATATATCCTCATTATTAATAGAAATAAAAAGCTGAATTCCCATCCGTAAAAAAAGCACTCTGTATATTATAAGGCATTACCGAACATGTTTCGAATTAAACAATTCATCATCAGGTGTACATATAACTGCAATTAGATTGTCATTATTTTAAATATGGAACAGCAAGTGAAATACTGTACAAGATATTTCCATCCAAACAAAGAAAACTAACTAAACATAATTATTTTTATTAATAACAACTCTTAAAAAAAAAAACTTTCAATTTCAGTGTCATACTTATTCTATGAAGATAAACAAATAATCAAGTAGGCTAATAATCAATGCTAATATTAAAGGGACTGCACAGTCATTTTCTACATTTCGAGTTCTGTTAATAGTATTTTCTATTGAATTTTTTGATGATTTTTGAAAAAAGAATGAACAAATTTGAATCCAGTGATTTTAGAGATACACCCAACTCACTGAGTTACCTCAAAATATTTCGGATCAAGTAACTTGTGAACCATAAGTCAGAATTTGATCATTCATTTTTTTAAAGTCTTGCAATAAATTTATTTATATAATAAAAACTATTTAATTGTCGTGAACCCATTAGCTGCTCAGATTCGAAAATTCACTTCACAGGTAACTCCTCTCATGCTGTTTTTTACAAATCGCTATATCGCATGAATGGAAAACAGTAGGATGATCATTTTTATACCCAAAATAATAGCAAAATTATTACTATCAGTACAATAAAATTAAAGAAAATCTATTTTGCTGTCCAGTCCCTTTAAAACTTTAAATAAAAATCTGATTTGAACCAGCTTTGATTATTGTTGGTCTGTTCTTTTAAAAGGTTGGATTACTAGCAACCCCAGCTCATGCCCACATAACTTATGTGTTGAAATAAAATCAAAAATTTGCCTTTCTGTAGTATTTATTGCACTGCAACTAGTTTCGCTTTTAAAAGACAAAGCATCATCAGGCAGTAAATGACAAATAAATAAATAAAAATTAAAACATACTAGGCACCATACACAGTATTAACAATCCATGGTATGGTGCCTATTATGTGTTAATTTTTATTTATTTATTTGTCATTTGCTGTCTGATGATGCTTTGTCTTGTAAAAGCGAAACTAGTTGCAGTGCAATAAACACTGCAGAGAAGGCAAATTTTTTATTTTATTTCAACTGGTCCTTATATATCAGCAACTTTCCATCAAAATCCGGTTAATTTTTTTTTTAATAATTAATTTTCAATTCCTCTGAAATTTATAGCACGTTGATGAAGAAAGACATTGCACCGAGTTGTACTGTACAAGCCAATAGGCAATAGGAAATTTTGCCATATCTGAAAATTATTTCGCGATAATTGCTGAATGGGTTTTGTAATTTTTTAATGTGTTTTCAATGATTCTAAAGATGAACAGAAAAAATTAAAGTTGCGATTTCCCTTACTAGAAATTTCAACTGTGAATATTATTTTCTTCCAAACTCGTTCATTGTAAAATTGCTTATAGTATCAAAAGAAAAAAAAGCAACTTCGTTTGAATTCAATCTATATACTTCCTAACAGAACAGTGGTTAAAACTCAACAGTTTGCTCCAACCTTATTATATCTTTACTTATACAGTAATTTAAAAATAGGAAGTCAGGTTGCCGACAACCCTGCAAGCGAATATTATTTTTGCTTCATAAATTCAAAGTATTTTTTTTTTACTCTTACCTCCAAATCGTTGTTTTCACCCCAATTTCCTTTACTATTGTAATATACTTTGCTATTGTACGGTATCAAGTGAACGTTTATACTGTAAACAGAAATAATCACATTTAAGACTCCTCCCATAATGAAAATTGAGTTTCGGCTTAGGAAATCCCATGTTAATGCAATACTCTTTTAATGATACTTTTTAAAGCAATTATGTAGTGTTTGGTATCATTGGATTCAGGATGAAATTTTTTACTCTTATGTCTTTCCAAATTTTTAATTAGTATGCAAATAAAATATTTAGTAGATGCTTAACCGCAAAAAAGGTGATGGCGATTTTAATTATTTTTTTAAATCATTGGCATGATACATTAATGACATAATGAAAAGATAGAAGAATGTTGTTTTCCATGTGTAATTCAAAATGATATTTGTATTTAAGCTCCTGTCAATTGTTAAATTATAATTAGCATTAAACAAACAGAACTTTTTGTCTCTACAGGCGGTCATTTTGTTTATTAATCGCGGGATTTTTCACAAATATATTTGAATACTGTCATAACGAATGCAATCCAAAATAAAAAAATAATGATTTGCCACCTTACCTGGTGAGTAATACAAATTTCAAATTTCGGCCTCTCTGAATTTTAATTTTAAGTGAATGGCTCTTAATACTTAATACTGTATTCTATATGCTGATGATACAACCATTTTGTGCTCCCAGGATAGTTGGAAAACCTCGTACACCATGATGCAACATGACCTTAACAGCATACACCATTGGACTATTCAAAACAAGCTTTTTCTTAATACTGAGAAAACAAAATTAATCGCATTCTCTTTAAAGCCAATTTCAGTAGAACTGCCTGTCCTATCATTGCACAATACTCAAATAAAGTTAGTCCAAAGTACAAACTTTCTGGGAATTGAAATCGACAATAACTTGAAATGGCACTCTCAGATAAAAAAAAACTGTTCTAAATTAGCTCAATTGTCTTGGAAGTTCCTGCATATTCGAAATTACTTTGACATCAACATTCTGAAAATGTTATATATAACTCTTGCACAAAGTGTTTTGCAATACGGCATAATAACTTGGGGCTCAGCTACAACAACAGCGTTATATCCAATCCAGATGATGCTTTTAAAAATATACAAAATATTGTTGAATAATACATTATATTATTAACAACGTTGCATTTTTTTTATAAATTTAATTTAATTCAGAAACTTTTAATAAACTTATAAAAATGAAAAAAATATTCTCAAAATAATGTGGCAATTCTACAAAACAAAAAACTTCCGTTGTAGATCAGTCTAACAAAGTACCACAGTGAATATCATAACAAGATAGATCAAGAAGCAATAAAATATTTCAATAATAAATGCATTTTCCATCCTATTCCAATAATACATCCACGCACTTCCAGCAATATACAGTAGGAAGTTCTTTCTATTATCTCCAATGACAAATCGATCACGTTGGCGAAATTTATTTCAATGCGAATTGTCGCTATTCCTACGATAATAAAATAGCTCTGATACTTTACGTAAATTTGCTCTTCCATATCCCTCCAATACTGCAGTGCAGTTTTATTTAGGAGAGATGAAAGTCTACAGCTCTCGATACAGTTTGAAAGTGATACGCTTTAAAATGGGAATAAAGGAAATATCTTATTTGTGGATGGTCATCAATTCTCAATTGCGATTGGTTGAAATTAAGTTGGTTGAATTGTTTGGGTATATAAAGAGGTATTCAGTGGTGATTTGTTAACAAATGTTTTAAATGGTTCAGATTATATTGTTCTTCGGAAGTTTTAATGCTGTTTTAATTATTTAAAGTATCAGCATTATTGGTTACGTCAGTGCGAAAATAAAATAAGTTTTGCATATTAGGTCTTAGATAATAGTGAGAAATGTTCTTTTAATTTATTCTAGAAATTCACATTGTCTTAGTTTACTTTTTTAAAATACTGAAATTGTGTTGTTCTTAAGTTTGAAGTAGATTTTAAACTATTAGTAAAGTATCACATTATGTATTAATATAGTATTTTTAGGTACTTACTGTATAACGAAATGTGAACAAAATCACTACACTGAACTTCTATTTGAAAGTCTGTGTAACTCTATCAGATTCTGTGAAAGTGATAATGATGAGAATTTTCAAAATACGAAGTCTTGTAGAAAAGTAATGCGACTGATCCTATAAAGCTGTTCTTTCTCAATTTAATTGCAAAGAGATATTATCGCCTTCAAGACTGGTCTTTTGGGAAGCTACATACCAATTTTAGTCTTGCTCACACTCCTGGAAATAATACTACAGCTCTGTATGTGACACTACCTTCCGAACCAACGTCACAGAATTTGTTATTTAACCGACAGTCTTAATTCGAAGAAAACCTAATTTTTTTTCATTTTGGGAACAAAAAAATGTTGTTTGAATTTATTACGTATTAAGAACGTCCTGGTACCACTGATTTGCCTCTTTAGACCTAAAACTCAACATTACCGAGATTGTTG